>WNWK01034218.1:0-20584 GCA_009830355.1 Cherax destructor | reverse complement strand
ATGTATGAAAGAGGGAAGGTACCTAAGGATTGGCAGTGAGCATGTATAGTTCCTTTATATAAAGGGAAGGGCAACAAAAGAGATTGTAAAAATCATAGAGGAATAAGTTTACTGAGTATACCAGGTAAAGTGTATGGTACGGTTATTATTGAAAGAATTAGAGGTAAGACAGAGAGTAGGATCGTAGATGAGCAAGGAGGTTTTAGAGTGGGTAGGGGATGTGTAGATCAAGTGTTTACATTGAAGCATATATGTGAACAGTATTTAGATAAAGGTAGGAAAATTTTCATTGCATTTATGGAATTTGAAAAAGCATATGATAGAGTGGATAGGTTAGCAATGTGGCAGATGTTGCAAGTGTATGGAATAGGTAGTAAGTTTCTGAATGCTGTAAAGAATTTTTATGAGAATAGTTAGGCTCAGATTAGGGTGTTTAGGACAGAGGGAGATTACTTCCCGGTAAAAGTAGGTCTTAGATAGGGATGTGTGATGTCACCATGGTTGTTTAATATATTTATAGATGGGGTTGTAAAAGAAGTAAATGCTAGGGTGTTGGGGAGAGGAGTGGGATTAAATTTTTGGGGAATCAAGTACAAAATGGGAGTTGACACAGTTACTTTTTGCTGATGATACTGTGCTTATGGGAGATTCTAAAGAAAAGTTGCAAAGGTTAGTGGACGAGTTTGGGAGGGTGTGTAAAGGTAGAAAGTTGAAAGTGAACAAAGATAAGAGTAAGGTGATGAGGGTATCAAACGATTTAGATAAAGAAAAATTGGATATCACATTGGAGAGAGGGAGTATGGAAGAAGTGAATATTTTCAGATATTTGGGAGTTGACTTGTCAGCGGATGGGTTTATGAAGGATGAGGTTAACCATAGAATTTATGAAGGAAAAAAGGTGAGTGGTGCATTGAGGTATCTGTGGAGACAAAAAACATTATCTATGGAGGCAAAGAAGGGAATGTATGAAATTATAGTGGTACCAACACTCTTATATGGGTGTGAAGCTTGGGTTGTAAATGCTGCAGCGAGGAGGAGGCTGGAGGCAGTGGAGATGCCCTGTTTAAGGGCAGTGTGTGGTGTAAATATTATGCAGAGAATTCGGAGTGTGGAAATTAGGAGGATGTGTGGAGTTACTAAAAGTATTAGTCAGAGGGCTGAAGAGGGGTTATTGAGGTGGTTTAGTCATTTTGAGAGAATGGATCAAAGTGTAATGACTGGGAGAGCGTATAAATCTGTAGGGAAAGGAAGGAGGGGTAGGTGTCATCCTCGAAAATTTTGGGTGGAGGGGGTAAAGGAGGTTTTGTGGGCTAGCGGCTTGGACTTCCAGCAAGTATGTGTGAGCATGTTAGATAGGAGTGAATGGAGACTAATGGTTTTTGGGACCTGACGAGCTGTTTGAGTGTGAGCAGGGTAACATTTAGTGAAGGGATTCAGGGAAACCAGTTATTATAGATTTAGCCGGACTTGAGTCCTGGAAATGGGAATTACAATGCCTGCACTTTAAAGGAAGGGTCTGGGATAGTGACAGTTTGGAGGGACTATTCTAAACTGTCGTATCTGAGCGCCTCTGCAAAGACATTGATTATGTATGAGTGAGGTGAAAGTGTTGAATGGTTATGAAAGTATTTTTTGGGGGGGATTTTCTTTCTTTTTGGGTCACCCTGCCTCAATGGGAGACGGCCGACTTGTTGAAAAAAAAAAGGAGTAAGGGCTTACAAAAATATGGCATAATGTTTTTCTCACTGCTTCTCAGGTTTTTGCTATCTCATGACCTCTTTACCAACTGTTGCTACATTTTGTATTGTGTTTGCAAATCTCTTTGATAAATAAATGGAAGGAAGGTAAATTACTGAGAATGTGGGTTATTCCTCAGCCCTCACACTCTTGCAGCACTTCACAAATAACTCGACTCCACTCCCTCAGAAAAATGTGTTAATTGAAACCAGTGAAAGACTCTTAATCGAAGTAATTGAAAGTCCCCATACTGTCCTCAGATCAAACTGATTTCCTCCAATTTTCAGTGCTTCTCAGTGATTATAATAACAGAACAATACTCCACCACACATAAGAGTTGTCTTTACAACTCTGTTTGTTGTGAGAGGACAGTAATGTAGTTGTTTTGAGTGAGGATGTATCTGCATGCTATATCTGACACTCCTTCTTCCTACCCTTTTCCCACAAAATATAATTGATGACAACTAACCAAAATATTATAGATGAAATGAGATGTTTTGATCCATCTTTGATTATTAACCCTTTCAGGGTCCAAGCCGTAGATCTACGCATTGTCCACAGGGTCCAAGAATTTTCAAAAAAAAAATTATTTTTTCCTATGAAGTGGTAGAGAATCTTTTTCTAAAGGTAATAAAACAAAAAGTACGAAATTTGGTGGGAAACTGATGAAATTACACTACTGCAAATTTGACTGTGTCAGTGATATATACATTTCGGCAGTTTTGCATACTTGACCCCTATTTTAGGCCAAGTACATTATTCCAGTTGACCAAATTCTTAGCTATTTAATTAGTATTACTTCTATTTTATTGATTGAGCACAAGAAACTACCCAATCAACTTTTTCAAGTAGCCAATAAAGTGATCAGAAATTGGTAATTTCGCCAATTTCACACAAGTTCAAAATATTCCAATTTCAAAACAGCGTCCAGAATAAATAATGCAGGCATTCCTGACACTAAAATAATATTTCCTCTGTTTATTTGTTATGTTTCCAGGCTTTACACTTGAATTCCATTTTTATTTTTTATTTACATAAAGAATTTTTATTCACACCAAAAAATAGATGAATTACTCATATGCAATATTGTAATAATTGTATAAACACTATCAGTGCATTTGTAAACGTATATTAGACCCACCAGTTGACGTGTATTGGTTAAGTGATATGATTTGTTTACTCTTGAAAATCAGCAAAAATCAAACATTTCCTCTACTTTGAGCTCAATTAGAAGCTATTTTCAGTACTAAAACCAATCAAAATCATCTCTATTTCTGTAATATATCTTCCATTCTATCAAATGAGACCAAGAAACCGTGGATACAACCGTAAAAACCACATGAAAATACACCACAAGGTTGCTGTTTTAATATAAAAAACAGTTGCAGTTTTTTTTTCTCATTATGCACTGTGTGCTTCAGGATTTACTTTATAATAATACAGTGGTACCCTGACTTACGATGGTCCCCAAACTCACCCTTTTATGTAAGTTTATTTTTTTAAATGCTTTTGTAAGTGTAATTTTGGGGGTCTAAAAGGACTAGTCAATTTTACATCATTCCTTATGGGGATAAATTCGTTTGGTAATGGCACTCTAACAGCATTCTTGAATGAAAAAATATCGTAAGTCGGGGTACCACTGTAATAATAATAATACTTTATTGAGACATGGTACAGTGATACATGGTTGGGTAGACAAGATACATAGGTATGGATGAGATGTACATGCCAAAAGCCCCTAATATGCTGTGCATTGCGGGCATTCTTAGGACTACTTAATTGTAGACTACATGGTAAAAAGTTATGGTTGATAATTTATAAAATAAGTATAATTGTGTATCTAAGTTATAAAGTTTGAATATAAGTTGGACATATCAATTAATTGTAGCAATGCAACTAATTGAGTGAGATAACATTTAAAACAATTAATTGCATTGCAGTTACAGTTTACATGGTCATTATAATGTAAATGTTATGGAAACAGTTAGCTTAGTATGTATTATTCATAACAGGTTTTTACATTTAAGTGATTAGTAAGTTTTTTACACTTAAGGCAATTTGACCGGGCAAAATGGGACCTTTACACACATCGTACTGCCTTTCATGAGGCTCCTTCCTCGTCCTTTATTGATGAGGTTTTACATCTCTTCTTGTCCTACGTCTTCACAGCAGCTTCGCTGCTTTGTTGGGAATGTTTGATATTGAGCATTTAGGTTTGGGTGAGAAGGTGGTTTTTTAGCATCGTTTTGAATTGGGGTACAGGCAGGGTTTCTTTGGCAATGACAGGTAATGAATTCCAAATTTTTGTGCCTTTTATATGCATTGAGTTTTTACATAGTGTTAGATGGACACGGGGAACATCAAGGAGTGATCTGTGTCTAGTGTTATGGTCATGTGTCCTGTTAAAATTGGTAAGGAGAAGTTTGAGTGGTGGGTGGGTTAATATTTGCATAGAGTGTTCTATGTATGTAATAGGCACAGTAAAAAGTATGGATGTCTTGTATGGTGAGTAAGTTTAGGTTTTTGAATATTGGTGGAGTATGTTGTCTGGAGTGTGAATGTGTTATCATTCTAACTGCTGTCTTTTGTTGTGTTATTAATGGTCTGAGATGAGTTATTGATGTTGAGCCCCATGCGCAGATTCCGTAGGTGATGTAGGGGTAAATGAGTGAGTGATATAGGGTAAGGAGAGCTGGTTGTGCAACATAGTACCGTATCTTGGATAGTATTCCCACGGTCTTTGAGACTTTCTTGGAAATTTGTTGTATATGTGTCTGAAATTTGAGGCCACTGTCAAGATGGATTCTTAAGAATTTTCCCTCTGTGAGTTTTGTGATAGGGGACCCGTTTATCATTATGTTAAGTGGTGCGTTTGTAGCTCTGTTCCCAAACTGGATAAAATAGGTTTTATCAATATTGAGAGTAAGTTTGTTGGTCATCATCCAGGTAGATATTTTCTGCAATTCAGTATTTACAGTGTTAGCTAGTATGTCTGGGCTTGGGTGCGAGATAACGTATGTAGTGTCATCTGCAAATAGTATGGGTTTGAGTAGTTGAGATGCATTTGGTAGGTCGTTAATGTAAATGAGAAAGAGAAGTGGGCCAAGAACACTTCCCTGTGGGACACCTACTGTAATAGTTTGCGCGGTAGAGCTAGCTCCATTTGTGTACACATATTGGTTTCTGTTGCTAAGGTATGATTTTAGGTAGCTGAGGGAGTGTCCTCTTATACCATAGTGTGATAATTTTAGGTGTAACAGATCATGGTCAACTGTATCAAAAGCTTTACGTAAATCAATGAAGATTCCCACTGGGATTTCTTTTTTCTCAAGAGAGGTGTAAATTATTTCTAACATGTGTATAATGGCATCATTTGTGTTTTTATTAGGCCTGAATCCAAATTGACAGTGGTTGAGTACGTTGTTGGAGGTGAGGTAGGAATATATTTGTCTATGAATTAATTTTTCAAAGATTTTGGATAGAAGGGGTAAGTTAGATATCGGCCTGTAGTTATTCAGGTCTGTTTGATCTCCTCCTTTATGTATGGGGGTGACCCTCGCTATTTTGAGTATTGATGGGAAGGTAGAGGATTCGATGGATTTGTTATAGAGTGTTGCAATAATTGGTGAGAGAACTTGAGAGGCTTTTTTGTATATAAAATGTGGTAAGTTATTTAGGTCACCTGCTTTGTTTTTTAACGTGTTGATTATAAGTGAAACTTCTACTGGGTTGGTCGGGGCTAGGAATAGTGTGTTCGGATAGGTGCCAGTGAGATGGTGCACACTTACCACATAGATGCATTCTCTCATATCTAGGCCCAAATTCACCGATCTCAGCTTATCTGAGTGAGCTGAGCTCATGGCATAGATCTACGGTTTGGACCCTGTGGGCAATGCGTAGATCTACGGCTTGGACCCTCAAAGGGTTAAGAAGTTGTGAGTGACTAATAGTCTAGGATGTGGGTTACTTGTGAATTGTTTCAGCCAGGATATTGGGTGTAAAATTCTTTAATGTGTTTACTCTCTGTCATTACAGATCTGCTATACCAGCTTTTGTGATACTTTACGTCTCCTAGGGTGTTTCTTGACAGAAACTCATATTCAGGAGCCTACTGAGGAAGTACTAGATCTCTTACTTAGTTGTAGCACCACTGAAGAGACAGATCTAGACACATCATATCCTTCACCAGTTGGAGTGGACTTAAACACTTATCATCTCATATTTACCACACCAATTTTGGAATACATGTGAGTATGCCTGTTGTCATTATATGTATAATTTGTAATTACTTGCTTGTAACTGTATATTTGTAGTTATAGGAGAAGAGCTATACATGTGGTGTTCTGTCTTTATTGATAACTTTATCAAATTACTGTGTAAAGTTTTTAGCACTTGAATATACAACCTTCTCATGCATCTTCCAAGCACTTCCATTATTTGTAAGAGTGTTTTATAGCATTCTTCTGTTTTTGTTTTCTCACTTGACAATTGTAGCCTCTTGTTCTTCCTGTTGATTGTACTAAAGAACTTGTATATATCTATTTTTCCCTATGCTTTTATGATTTGATATTTTGTTTTTATATTGTCTGTCTCTTCCGGACACCAGTTTTGGTGTACTGTAATTTATAAAAAGGTGTGAAGTTTGCCAGTGTACCATACGAGTTTCTTACTGTTGATGTATGTTAATGTAGTGGTCCATGATGGTTCATTACATAACCAGCTAAGGCTACAAGTTGCAACTTTAGTGGTGGACAAGCTAAGAGCAGATGCAGTGTTTACAGGAGAGAATGAAGTATAACTACAATACTTTGTAAAGCTGAGTCTCTGATGTTATGTTATACTAGTGCATGATTGAACACTGGTGAAGATGACAATGACAAGTTTATTTTAGCATGATACATGTTTGTACAAAGGCGTGTAACAATTTGGTGAATATACCAAAAGCCCCTTTATATACAGAGCATTTCAGGCAAACTTAAGACTCACTTATGATTAATAAGGCAACAGCAGTGCAATAATTTTACATATGGTCATAGCAAACATCAAATTAAAACTAAAGGAATCTTACAAGAATCAAGAAACTCGGGAAGAACTAAAAGCCATAAATGAAATTGAAAGAAACCCAAAGTATTTCTTTTCTTATGCCAAAACAAAGTCGAGAACAACATCCAGTATTGGGCCCCTACTAAAACGAGATGGGTCCTACACAGATGACAGCAAGGAAATGAGTGAGTTACTAAAGTCCCAGTATGACTCAGTTTTTAGCGAGACGCTAACCAGACTAAAAGTCAAAGACCTAAATGAATTTTTTATGAGAGTGCCACAGAACCTGGTAGACGCAAGCCTATCTGACATTACCCTGACGCCACATGACTTCGAAAAGGCGATAAATGACATGCCCATGCACTCCGCTCCAGGCCCTGACTCATGGAACTCAGTGTTCATCAAGAACATGAACACTGGGGTGGTCCCGCAGTTTTTTTTTTTTTTTTTTTCAACAAGTCGGCCGTCTCCCACCGAGGCAGGGTGACCCAAAAAGAAAGAAAATCCCCAAAAAGAAAATACTTTCATCATCATTCAACACTTTCACCACACACATACATAATCACTGTCTTTGCAGAGGAGCTCAGATACGACAGCTGAGAATTGTCCCTCCCAGCTATCACTATCCCAGACCCCTCCTTTAAAGTGCAGGCATTGTACTTCCCATTTCCAGGACTCAAGTCCAACTAAATCAATTAACTAGTTTCCCTGAATCCCTTCACAAAATGTTACCCTGCTCACACTCCAACAGATCGTCATGTCCCAAAAACCATTCGTTTCCATTCACTCCTATCAAACACGCTCACACATGCTTGCTGGAAGTCCAAGCCCCTCGCCCACAATACCTCCTTTACCCCTTCCTTCCAACCTTTTCTAGGACGACCCCTACCCCGCCTTCCTTCCCCTACAGATTTATACGTTCTCCAAGTCATTCTACTTTGATCCATTCTCTCTAAATGACCAAACCACCTCAACAACCCCTCTTCAGCCCTCTGACAAATACTTTTAGTAACTCCACACCTTCTCCTAATTTCCACATTCCGAATTTTCTGCATAATATTTACACCACACATTGCCCTTAGACAGGACATCTCCACTGCCTCCAGCCTCCTCCTCGCTGCAGCATTTGCAACCCATGCTTCACACCCATATAAGAGTGTTGGTACGACTATACTTTCGTACATTCCCGCAGTTACTAAAAACAAAAGACATAGCCCCCCTCCACAAAGGCGGCAGTAAAGCAATAGCAAAGAACGACAGACCAATAGCGCTAATGTCCCATATCATAAAAATCTTTGAAAGGGTTCTAAGAAGCAAAATCGCTACTCATCTAGATAATCATCAATTACACAACCTAGGGCAGCATGGGTTTAGATCAGGTCGCTCCTGTCTGTCCCAACTACTGGACCACTACGACAAGGTCCTGGATGATCTAGAAGACAAACAGAATGCAGATGTTATATACACAGACTTTGCAAAAGCCTTTGATAAGTGTGACCATGGTGTGATAGCACACAAAATGCGTGATAAAGGAATAACAGGAAAAGTTGGTAGATGGATCTATAATTTCCTAACAAGTAGAACACAAAGAGTGGTAGTCAACAGAGTAAAGTCTGAGGCGGCTACGGTGAAAAGCTCTGTTCCACAAGGCACAGTACTCGCTCCCATCCTGTTCCTCATCCTTATATCGGACATAGACAGAGATATCAGCCACAGTGCCGTCTTCCTTTGCAGATGACACCCGAATCTGCATGACAGTGTCTACCATTGAAGACACTGCAAGTCTCCAAGCAGACATCAACCAAATCTTTAAATGGGCTGCAGAAAACAATATGAAGTTCAATGGTGAGAAATTTCAATTACTCCGATATGGAAAACGTGAGGAAATTAAAATCTCATCGAAGTATAAAACAAATTCCAACCACACAATAGAGCGAAAAACTAATGTCAAAGATCTGGGAGTGATCATGACAGAGGATCTCACCTTCAAGGTCCATAACACTGTAGCAATCGCATCTGCCAGAAAAATGACAGGATGGATAATGAGAACCTTCAAAACCAGGGATGCCAAGCCAATGTTGAAACTTTTCAGGTCGCTTGTTCTATCTAGGCTGGAATATTGCTGCACACTAACTGCACCTTTCAAGGCAGGTGAAATTGCTGACCTAGAAAATGTACAGAGAACCTTCACGGCACGCATAACTGCAATAAACCACCTCAATTACTGGGAACGCTTGAAGTTCCTAAACATGTACTCCCTGGAATGCAGGCGGGAGAGATACATTATTATATACACTTGGAAAATCCTAGAGGGATTAGTACCAAACTTGCACATGAGTGTCACTCCCTACGAAAGCAAAAGTCTCGGCAGACGATGTAACATCCCCATAAGAAAAGGCAGGGGTGCCACTAGCACGTTGAGAGACAACACAGTGTCAGGGGCCCAAGACTGTTCAACTGCCTCCCAGCATACATAAGGGGGATTACCAATAGACCCCTGGCTGTCTTCAAGCAGGCACTGGACAGACACCTAAAGTCGGTGCCTGACCAGCCGGGCTGTGGTTTGTACGTTGGACTGCGTGCGGCCAGCAGTAACAGCCTGGTTGATCAGGCTCTGATCCAACATGAGGCCTGGTCACAGACCGGGCCGCAGGTTCGTTGACCCCTGGAAATCTCTCCAGGTAAACTCCGGGTAGGTGAGTTACAATGAATACAAGAAAATTGAATATTCAACTAGTTCACACTCTATGGCTTTAGTAAGTTCAGTAGAGAATACAATGGACCCCCGAGTAACGAGCACCCCGGAAATCGTACAATTATGTAAGTATAATATTGTAAGTGCTTTTGTAAGTGTATTTTTGTGGGTCTGAAATGGACTAACCTACTTGACATTATTTCTTAAGGGAGTAAATTCGTTCGGTAATGGCACTTGAGCAGGCTTCTGGAATGAATTTTGCTCGTTACTCGGGGGTCCACTGTAATTACAATTTTGATATAGTTTATAAAAAATACAGTATTACAATTTAGTACAATTTATAACAATGAAGTTGAAAGAATTTAAGTTTGAAGTAATGATTAAATAGTTGACCAATCATCAAGCACAATTTACAATATAAAGTACAGTGGTACCCCGACTTACGATGGTCCCCAAACACACCCTTTTATGTAAGTTTAGTTTTTATAAATGCTTTTGTAAGTGTAATTTTGGGGGTCTAAAAGGACTAGTCTATTTTACATCATTTCTTATGGAGATAAATTCGTTTGGTAATGGCACTTGAACAGCATTCTGGAATGAAAAAATATCGTAAGTCGGGGTACCACTGTATTACAATTTAAAACAATGAAATTGAAAACATTTATAAGTTTGAAGTAAATGGTTGAGCAATCATCAAGCACAATTTACAATAATGAAATTGAAACAATTTTAAGTTTGAAGTAAATTATCAAATAGTTGAGCAGTCTTAACTTATTTATGAGTTTTTTGAGTAACTTTTGAGTAACTAATAGGTGTTAAGTAAAGTGTTTGTCTGGTTAATTTTGGGTGATGAGGTGATTTCTGAGTTGGGCCTTAACCCTTTGAGGGTCGCAAGGCCCTCTCCGAAACTCGTTCTCAGGGTCGCAAATTTTTTGGATTTTTTTTTTTATTTTTTCTTATGAAATGATAGAGAATTTTTTCCGATCATAATGCCACCAAAATTATGAAATTTGATGGAAAACTAACAGAATTATGCTTCCACGAAATTAGCGGTATCAATGCTCTTTACGCATAGGCGATTTCCCCCACTATGAGCCCTAATCTCGGCAAATTCCAATGTTTCAGTCTACTAAATTATAGCTATTTTGCTAGAACTCCATTTCTTCTATCAATTGAGTACAAGAAACCGCCTATTTACCAATTTCAACTACCCAAAATAGTGGTCAGAAAATGACAATTTTGCCAATTTCACACAAATTTCAAACGATGCCAATTTCAAAATAGAGTCCAGAATAAACAAGGCAGACATTCTTGGAACTAAAATAACATCTTTACTGTTCATTAGTCACGTCTCCAGGCCCCTCTTACATTACGTTTGTTTTCCATTTTGAATTTTTATTCTCACAAAAAAATAGAAGATTTACTGTTATGTATACAACTGCATCATTGTAAAAATGGTATATATAATATCAGCGCACTTGTGTAAGAATATTAGACTCCCCAGTTGATGTGTATTGGATGCATGGCATGATTTGTTTACTCTTGAACATCAGCAAAAATCGAACATTTTCTCTACTTTGCGCTCAGTTTTAAAGTACAGTGGTCCCTTGGTTTTCGCCGAAAATTCGTTCCAGAATGCTGCTCAAGTGCCATTACCGAACAAATTTACTTCCTTAAGAAATAATGTCACGTAGGTTAGTCTATTTCAGACCACCAAAAATACACTTGCAACAGCACTTATGAAAATAATAATAATAATACTTTATTGAGACATAGTACAGTGATACATGGTTGGGTAGACAAGATACATAGGTATTGATGAGATGTACATGCCAAAAGCCCCTAATATGCTGTGCATTGCGGACATTCTTAGGACTACTTAATTGTAGACTACATGGTAAAAAAGTTATGGTTGATAATTTATAAAATAAGTAAAGTTGCATATCTAAGTTATAAAGTTTGAATATAAGTTGAACATATCAATTAATTGTAGCAATGCAACTAATTGAGTGAGATAACAATTTAAAACAATTAATTGCATTGCAGTTACAGTTTACGTGGTCATTATAATGTAAATGTTATGGAAACAGTTAGCTTAGTATGTATTATTTATAACAGGTTTTTACATTTAAGTGATAAGTAAGTTTTTTACATTTAAGTGATTATTCTACTTTGTTGAGAATGTTTGATATTGAGCATTTAGGTTTGGGTGAGAAGGTGGTTTTTTAGCATCGTTTTGAATTGGGGTACAGGCAGGGTTTCTTTGGCAATGACAGGTAATGAATTCCAAATTTTCGTGCCTTTTATATGTATTGAGTTTTTACATAGTGTTAGATGGACACGGGGAACATCGAGGAGTGATCTGTGTCTGTTAAAATCATGTGTCCTGTTAAAATTGGTAAGGAGAAGTTTGAGTGGTGGGTTAATATTTGCATAGAGTGTTCTATGTATGTAATAGGCACAGTAAAAAGTATGGATGTCTTGTATGGTGAGTAAGTTTAGGTTTTTTAATATTGGTGGAGTATGTTGTCTGGAGTGTGAATGTGTTATCATTCTAACTGCTGCCTTTTGTTGTGTTATTAGTGGTCTGAGATGAGTTATTGATGTAGAGCCCCATGCGCAGATTCCATAGGTGAGGTAGGGGTAAATGAGTGAGTGATATAGGGTAAGGAGAGCTGGTTGTGGAACATAGTACCGTATCTTGGATAGTATTCCCACGGTCTTTGAGACTTTCTTGGAAATTTGTTGTATATATGTCTGAAATTTGAAGCCACTGTCAAGATGGATTCCTAAGAATTTTCCCTCTGTGAGTTTTGTGATAGGGGACCCGTTTATCATTATGTTAAGTGGTGCGTTTGTATTTCTGTTCCCAAACTGGCTATAATAGGTTTTATCAATATTGAGAGTAAGTTTGTTGGTCATCATCAAGGTAGATATTTTCTGCAATTCAGTATTTACAGTGTTGGCTAGTGTGTTTGGGCTTGGGTGAGAGATAACGTATGTAGTGTCATCTGCAAAAAGTATGGGTTTGAGTAGTTGAGATGCATTTGGTAGGTCGTTAATGTAAATGAGAAAGAGTAGTGGGCCAAGAACACTTCCCTGTGGGACTCCTACGGTAATAGTTTGCCCGGTGGAACTAGCTCCATTTGTGTACACATATTGGTTTCTGTTGCTAAGGTATGATTTTAGGTAGTTTAGGGAGTGTCCTCTTATACCATAGTGCGATAATTTTAAGTGTAACAGATCATGGTCAACTGTATCAAAAGCTTTACGTAAATCAATGAAGATTCCCACTGGGATTTCTTTTTTCTCAAGGGCGGTGTAAATTATTTCTAACATGTGTATAATGGCATCATTTGTATTTTTTTTAGGCCTGAATCCAAATTGGCAGTGGTTGAGTACGTTGTTGGAGGTGAGGTAGGAATATATTTGTCTATGAATTAATTTTTCAAAGATTTTGGAGAGAAGGGGTAAGTTAGATATCGGCCTGTAGTTATTCAGGTCTGCTTGATCTCCTCCCTTATGTATTGGGGTGACCCTCGCTATTTTGAGTATTGATGGGAAGGTAGAGGATTCAATGGATTTGTTAAAAAGTGTTGCAATAATTGGTGAGAGAACTTGAGAGGCTTTTTTGTACAGTAGAACGTCATTTAGCACGAGATTATGTTGCACGTTACCGGTATTGCACGATTTAAGATTTGCGACACATTATCATCTTACACGACGTAAAGATGATATTACACGGTTCGGCAGGAGGGGAAAAATTTTGAGCGCATGGTTATTTACTGCCTAAGAATCCTCATGCTTTGAGGAAAAGGAAATTTTTCCTTCCTGTAAACTAAGTTTATTCAGATACACGGGGCCAGGAGCTGAGTCTCGACCCCTGCAACCACAATTAGGTGAGTACAGTTACATACATTATCATACATAGCAGCATATGTGTAGAGAACCTAGGATAACCCAAGTCAGTCAATGGAAATACTGTCACTCTGACTTTTTTTTGGGTTATCCTAGGTTCTCTACACATATGCTGCCATGTATGATAATCTTCGTAACTGTATCTGTGTATACCTGAATAAACTTACTTACAGTTTGTGGGAAGGAAAAACAAGTAACCATTCTCACAAGCAGTCTTGTTTCTACTACTGTTGTTGTGGTTCAGCAGACACCACCCGCCACGGACCCCAGCATTCGTACGTATTTCATACGCGTTAAGAAGTCCTGGCTACAAGCCAGCTGTGTTTGTGAAGAATAAAATAAAGAGTGAATTGTGTTTTGATCTTGAATTAACGAAGAAAACAAAGATATTAGACAAGACATAACCCGTGGCCGTAATGAAGTGTTACTTTGTACACATAAAAAGATGTAAACATAAGTTTGTGTGACTGACTGACTGACTTGACTGACTGAATGACTGACTGAGTGACTGACTAACTTGACTGAATGACTTGACTGACTTACTGAATGACTTGACTGACTAACTGAATGACTTGACTGACTTACTGAATGACTTGACTGACTTACTGAATGACTTGACTGACTTACTGAATGACTTGACTGACCTACTGAATGACTTGACTGACTTACTGAATGACTTGACTGACTTACTGAATGACTTGACTGACTTACTGAATGACTTGACTGACTTACTGAATGACTTGACTGACTTACTGAATGACTTGACTGACCTACTGAATGACTTGACTGACTTACTGAATGACTATGACTGACTTACTGAATGACTTGACTGACTTACTGAATGACTTGACTGACTTACTGAATGACTTGACTGACTTACTGAATGACTTGACTGACTTACTGGAGCCAAGCTTGACTGACTTACTGAATGACTTGACTGACTTACTGAATGACGCTGACTTACTGAATGCTTGACTGACTTACTGAATGACTTGACTGACTTACTGAATGACTTGACTGACTTACTGAATGACTTGACTGACTTACTGAATGACTTGACTGACTTACTGAATGACTTGACTGACTTACTGAATGACTTGACTGACTTACTGAATGACTTGACTGACCTACTGAATGACTTGACTGACCTACTGAATGACTTGACTGACTTACTGAATGACTTGACTGACTTACTGAATGGCTTGACTGACTTAAGTTAGACACTCAGTTCAACCATCGACTTCAGTTCAAGAACTTCTACTATCCACCTCAGCCAGTAGGGCCACACCATCCATATCCACTCTTCACTACCATCCACAAACATCATTACCCACAATTTAAGGTAAAAATACTATTATTTCTATTGCATTTGTAGTCTTAAGCAGTAATAGATCATGACAATGCACTACAATTACATATCCACCTCAGCTCAGTAGGGCCACACCATCCATATCCACTCTTCACTACCATCCACAAACATCATTACCCACAATTTAAGGTAAGAAATACTATTATTTCTATTGCATTTGTAGTCTTAAGCAGTAATAGATCATGACAATGAACTAAAATTACATATTCGCCTTCAATTTTTGCAAGATATGTTGGTCTAAAAAAACTTGTTTGGCTTTTTGAGGACTCTCAAACACGTATCCCTATTTTTCCCATAAGTTCTGTTAATTATTTAAGACGAAATTATCTAACACGACTTTTTCAGGAACGTATCTATCGTGCTAAATGACGTCCTACTGTATATAGTATAAGGTAGTAAGTTATTTAGGTAACCTGCTTTGTTTTTTAATGTGTTGATTATAAGTGAAACTTCTATTGGGTTGGTTGGGGCTAGGAATAGTGTGTTCGGATAGGTGCCAGTGAGATAGTCGTTAGGTGGAGTAATAGAACTTGGGATTTTGCTTGCCAGCTTTTTACCTATGGTGGAGAAGAAATCGTTGAGTTTGTTTGCTGTTTCAATAGGTGGGAGTAGGGGTTCATCTGGTTTTGTTAGTTTAATTGTTCTGTTTGTGGATATCTTTTTTGTTCCTAGAATTTCAGATAGGGTTTTCCAGGTCTTTTTTATATCACCTTTTAAGTTATGTAATCTGTTCTCATAGTACAGTTTTTTTGACCTTCTTATCAGACTCGTTAGGTTTGATGAGTAGCGTTTTGTTTGTTCTCTTGATATTTGTCCCATTCTGTACTGTTTTTCATATAGGTGATTTATATTAATGGACTTGAGTATGCTGGGGGTTAGCCAGGGACTATTTAATCTTTTAGTTGTGATTTGTTTAGTTTTTTAGGGCAGTGCTTATTATAGAGGTATTGGGTCTTTTAAGAAAATTATTAATACATAAGTCAGTATCTGGGAAGTTGTCTATTTCTGTTTGCCAGTCAATGTTTGTCATAGCTGTTATAAAGCTATTTATAGCTGTCTCATTATGTAGTCTGAAGGTAACTTTAGTAGTCTCTAGTGGTAATTTTCCGAGATTTGTTATGAGAAAGGTCGGGTAGTGGTCAGTGGTATTGTCTGTGATTATGCCTGATTTTAATGGGGATATGGTGTTAGTCCAGATATGGTCTAATAGAGAGGCACAGGTCTCAGAGATTCTCGTAGGTTTTGTTATTGTCGGAAGAAGCAAGCAGTTGCTCATAGTGTTTGTGAATTCAGTTACTAGTGGGTCCTGATCTTGTAGGAGGTTTATATTGAAGTCGCCTGTGAGGATTAAGTGGTCTTTGTTCATGTGTGCATCAGTAATCATACTTCCTAATTTTTCACTAAATTGTTGAATGTTTGACTGTGGTAATCTATAGATGTTTATAACTGTGAGAGGTTTTTGTAGATATTTGGATTTAAATTTAGCTATTATATATTCTCCATGTTCATCTCTTGTGCAAGTATTGTTAATACATTCAAGCTGGTCTGAGTAGAACATAGCTGTGCCACCTCCTTGTTGGTCTGGCCGACAATTGTGTATGGCTGTGTAACCAGGAATGGCATAGATATCTGTAGTATGAGGCTTTAACCATGTTTCAGTGAGAGCAATGATGGACATACTGGCCTGAAGTGAGTTTAATAATGCAATGAGGTCATCAAAATGTTTGCTTAAAGATCTGACATTGTAATTAAAGATAGTTATGTTATTGATGGATTTGAGTAGTGTTTTAGCCTGTTCTGCTGTGTAGTAATGACAGTTGTTGTTAGGTTCATGTAAGTCATTTAATAGAAGGTTGGTTTCAGGATCAATGTTTGGAATCATAAGATTTAGTGTGATTCTATAATTATACTTAAAATTAGAACAACACAAGTAGACCTAAGAATAGGACAATGCAAAAGGATTTCTTGGAACGTGAGTTAATACGTTGAATATGTTTACAAAAATGAAAAGAATGAGCTAAGGTAGTCAATTTACAGCTAATAAGAATCTAAAACTATAGCACCTGAGTTAGCACCTGAGTTAGTTAATTAATTAAACAAAAGTTTATATATGAGTGTGATTCTAAAAAGACTTAAGAACATTGAATAATGGTAAACTTAAAGATATGATATCTGATCAATTGATTTTTCTAGCTAATTGGATTAACAGACTTTTGAATAGAAGTCACAGAGGTTTAGGATATATCTTTACAGTGTAATTGATTTATTATTTAACTAGCTAATAGAACTGGTTGGAAAGTTACTATGATTAGTATTAAGTTATAATGGAACAAATATTAAGATTCAGTATTGCACTAGTTGTGATTATAGAATTTGTTAAAGGCAATATAATGAAAATCAAAGTTAATTATTAAAAGAGAGATAAGTGCTAAAGTGTATAAAAGTGTACAAAAGTAAAATTTATTAGTATTAAAAATATTAAAAGATAAGTACAATTTTTTGCAAATAAGGTGATTAATAGTACTTATAAATTCTAAGCAAGTAAGCTGATAAAAATACAGTGGTACCTCGAGTTACGATGGTCCCCAAAATCGCCCTTTTATGTAAGTTTATTTTTTTAAATGCTTTTGTAGGTATATTTTTGGGGGTGTAAAAGGACTAGTCTATTTTACATTATTCCTTATGGGGATAAATTCGTTTGGTAATGGCACTTGAACAGCATTCTCGAACGAAAAAATATCGTAACTCGAGGTACCACTGTATATAGGTATGTGGGTTGAAAAATGGGCACAAGTAAAAATTGTATGTATTTAAAAATAAAAGTAAAACTATTTGTCAAAAATATTCATCAGAGGATAGACAAATACTTAAATGAGGTAGATGGGCAAAACATACACTACACTATATGTAGGGGTTTGGTATTGTACATTGTGTTTATTCAGTGGCAACAATACACAAGTGGCAACAATGCACAAGTGGCAAACAATGCACAAGTGGCAAACAATGCACAAGTGGCAAACAATGCACAAGTGGCAAACAATGCACAAGTGGCAACAATGCACAAGTGGCAACAATGCACAAGTGGCAACAATGCACAAGTGGCAACAATGCTCAAGTGGCAACAATACACAAGTGGCAACAATGCACAAGTGGCAAACAATGCACAAGTGGCAAACAATGCACAAGTGAAAAACAATGCACAAGTGGCAGACAGTGCACAAGTGGCAGACAGTGCACAAGTGACAACAGTGCACAAGTGGCAACAGTGCACAAGTGGCAAACAATGCACAAGTGGCAAACAATGCACAAGTGGCATCAATGCACAAGTGGCAGACAATGAACAAGTGGCAACAATGCACAAGTGGCAGACAGTGATTACCTTCAATGATCCCTGATTTTTTTTTTTATTGACACATTGGTCATTTCCTACCAAGCCAGAGTGGCCTGAAAAAGAAAATCTTTCATCATCATTCATCATCATTATGTTACAAAAAAGATAATAATAATTGTAGTATAATTTCTTCTTTTCTTTCATTATAGACCACCACCTGAAATTCCTGTGTCACTTGTGCGTGTAGTGCAGATCTTACAGTTAATGTATCACATGGCTCTTGATGCATTTGACAAAGCTATGGGTCCAACCTTCAGTCCTCCTGATATTGGAATGTCGGGGAAGGAGGTAAGTTTACTTTCATAAACCTTGTTTACTTGTAGTATTTTCCTCTGGAAATTTAATATTTGTTTGTATCCCGTATAAATATATATAATACCGTAAACTTTCCAGTAATAATACATTCTTTAAACAATATTAAAAATCTAATGTATAGTGCTGAAACTTCATAGTATTAATAATTCCCTATTTCAGTCACATCTCTTTTGATCAGTAGATATGAAGCTGCTTTGTCATATTTATTTGTGAACCCTGTTAGGAGCTTCCTTTCACTTTGTCATTGTTCAGCTCGTTCCTTTTCCATACCATTCTTGAAGTTCAATCAGCAGATTCCTTTAGCTCTTTTGGATGTATTATTTCTAATCCTGCCATTTTCTTTCCTTGTCTTCCATGTTTATTCCCAGATTATTTTGAATATTTTGATCATCATTGTGATTATCAGGCCATGGTGCCCCGTGGCCTGATCACTAAAGCTCTCGCTTCACACGGCGAGGGTCTGCGTTCGATTCCCAGCACGGGTAGAAACATTGAGCATGTTTCTTTACACAGGTTGTCTATGTTCACCCATCAGTAAAATGGGTACCTAGGAGCTAGTCGACTGGTGTGATTTGTGTTAGATTCCAATTGGTAAACAAAAAGCCAGTACAGTGGTCCCTCGGTTTTCGTGTTTAATCCATTCCTGAGGGATGCACGAAAACTGAAACCATTTTTCCCATAAGAAATAATGGAAATTCAATTAATCCGTTCCAGAAACCCAGAAGTTTGGAAAAAAAAAATTTGGGGGCCTTAAAGATAGATTTACATGCACAAATGAATGAAATGAATGTGGCACTTACCCTTACTGAAGACTAATGTTGCTGAATGGAAGAGAGGGAGGAGGGGAGAGGAAAGAGACCCTAATTTTTGGAAGGGGAATCCCCCTCCATAAGGACTCTAGGTACCAAGTCCTCATCTGGGGTCACTTCCTTCTTTGTCTTTTAATCCCACTAGGACCAGCTTGAGAGTCACTGCACACCTGTGGCACTAAATATCTCTCCAGAGAGCTCTGTGTCTGGCGTCTTTAAAATGTCCCTAAAATGGGACATGGCATTGTCATTGTAAAAGTAGCTAGCACGGATTGCAACATCTTTCTCAGGGTGATGTTCCTCCACAAATGATTGCACCCTACTCCACATTGCACAAATCTCCTTAATCTCTGAAGAAGGCACCTTACATCTCTCTTCCTCCACTGAAGCAATTTCCTGAGTTGTCGTTTGATGTTGTTGCAGCTCAAGCTCTTGCAGCTCTTCAGTAGTTAGATCTTCATTGTGGTCCTCCACCAACTCTTCCACATCTTCGCCACTCACATCCAACCCCATGCAATTCCCCAATGCCACAATACTTTCCACAACTTCCATAGGCTTCTCAGGGTCAGCCCCAAACCTTTCAAAATCCCTCTCTGGGACACAATCTGGCCACAACTTTCTCCAAGCAGAGTTCATCATCCTGAAAGTCACTCCCTGCCAAGCTTTATCTATAAGGCCTATGCAATGGAAGATATCGAAGTAATCCTTCCAGAACTCTTTTAGGGTCAATTTAGTGTCATTGGTCACATCAAAGCACCTTTGAAACATTGCTTTGGTGTACAGTTTTTTGAAGTTTGCAATGACCTGCTGGTCCATGGGCTGGATGAGAGGAGTGGTGTTAAGAGGCAAGAACCTCACTGTTACAAATTTGAAATCCTTAGACATTTGCTCTTCCAAGTCTTGAGGATGACCAGGAGCATTGTCCATTACCAGGAGGCACTTAAGTGGCAATTTATTGTCCAATAGATATTTCTTCACACTGGGGCCAAACACTTGATTAAACCATTCCAGGAAAATTTCCCTAGTGACCCATACCTTAGCATTAGACTTCCAAAACACACACAATGTACTCTTGTCAACACTGTAGTTCTTGAACACTGGGATTTTCAGAGTGATACACCAGTAAAGGCTTCACTTTGAAATCCCTCACTAGCGTTACCACACAACATTAGAATTAGCCTGTCTTTCATAGGCTTGTGTCCTCGCATTGCCTTTTTCCCCCTGCGTGATGTAGGTCCTCCTTGGCATTTTCTTCCAAAAGAGGCCTGTTTCGTCAATTAAACACTTGTTGGGGTTTGAAATTTTCA
>WNWK01034217.1:0-20584 GCA_009830355.1 Cherax destructor | reverse complement strand
TTTTTCCCGGGAAAATCTGGGGACTATTACCTCGCTAGCATATTTACGGCTGAATTGTATGCCATTCTTGTGGATTACCCGTATTGATTATGCCTGTATCACCATTTGTGGTCGTTTCAGACTCTTAGTGCTTTACAGGCTATCCTAAAATTGATACACCTCACCCCTAGTTCTTGTATCCACCTTTGGTTAGCCGTATCTTTAGCAAGCATAAAGATATTGTCTTTTTGGGCCCCTGGTCATGTTGAATTACAGGGCAATGAAAGGCAGACACTGCTGGCGGTCAGCAGTACATGACATTCCAGTTTCATATAGAGGTGTTCCTTTCACGGACTATTTTGCGGTCATTGCTACCCACCTTCGCACCTGTTGGCAACAACACTGGTCTGACCTGATGAATAACAAACTTCATTCTATTAAACCGGTTATAGGTTTCTGGCCTTCTTCTTGTCACCAATGTCGAGGTTGGGAGACTACACTCTCCCGTCTTCGCATCGGCCACACTCGTCTTACTCACGGGTATCTCATGGAGAGGCTCCCTGCCCCTCTCTGTGAGCATTGTCAGGTTCCAGTGTCTGTTTGACATATTCTGCTGGACTGCCCACTCTATCAACGAGCTCGCAGAATTTACCTCCAATGACATCTTCGCTCTGCGGCCCTTTCTTTACCTTCCCTTCTTGCAGATGGACCCTCCTTTAATCCTGACTCTCTTGTTGACTTTTTGACAGAAACTGACTTACTACACAAACTCTGAAGATTATACCTCTAGCACCTCCCTCAGTCCCTTCTACCTTGATCTCTTGCTACCCTCTATCCCTGCACTATCCACCGTCATGCTGCACTCCATACCCTACTAATCATCCATCTCCCTCTTACAACCCACTCTCCTTGCATCCTACAATAACCTGCAGCGCTGTATAACCCCTGTGGTTTAGCGTTTCTATTTGATTATAATAATAATAATCCACACTTAATACCCCATTTTCTCAACATCACTCCTACCCTCAGTATCTTGACACACTATAACTCATAGGTTATGATGGCTGCTTCAATTTAACACATATGTTCCTTACTTCTGGCACACCATTCTGCCCAGAAACATATCAACAAAGCCCAGTCTCCACCACCAGTTCTACCTTGCAGCCATCTTGGGAAGAGAGAGAGAAGGAAGGGGCAGTCTCTAAGCTCCTCCCACTCCCAAAACAAAACAATTAAAAACACAAGACTGTCGCCTTGCACTATCTTTATGCACCCACAATGCATCTTATTTATTTACAATGAGACATGCAACTTTATAACCTGCTTATTTCAATGTGTCTTTTTATAACTTATTTTATTGAGAAAATCAGATTTAACTCAGCTTCTTCTAGTCTAAAAGAGTGGCCTGCCTTTCTTGACATTTAAGTAGTAATTCTGATTAATTCAATATAGTTAGGTATTCATGTTACTTAATTACATCAATACATGTTGGGTCCTATAGCCCCATAACACCCCCACCTATAGACGAAGTCTTACAAAAGCTAGCAGTGTCCCTCAGGATATGGCTAGTAAAAAAAAAATACCTTGACCCTTTGAGGGTCGGTCCCGTACTAGTACGTCAGTGCAGCCAGGGTCGGTCACGTACTTGTACGCCTAAATTCTAGTGCCTTCAAATCTGGTGGAAGAAAGCTGGCAGGCCTACATATGAAAGAATGGGTCTGCGTGGTCAGTGTGCACAGTATAAAAAAGATCCTGAAGCACACAGTGCATAATGAGAAAAAAAAACTGACCGTTTTTTGTTTTAAAACCGACTTTCAGGTGTATTTTTGTATGGTATTTGTGGTTGTATTCTGTTTTTCTTGGTCTCATTCGATAGAATGGAAGATATACTATAGAAATGGTGATGATTTTGATTGGTTTTATGATGACAAGTACCTTGAAACTGAACGCAAAGTAACGGAAATGTTCGATTTTTGTCGATGTTCAAGAGTAAACAAATCACACCATGCGTCCAATACACATCAACTGGCATGTCTAATATTCTTGCACAAGTGCACTGATATTATTTATACCGTTTCTACAATGATGCAGTTGAATACATAACAATAAATCTAATATTTTTTTGTGAGAATAAAAATTCAAAATCAAGAGCAAAAGTAATGTAAAAGGGGCCTTGAGACGTGACTAATGAACAGAAAAGATGTTATTTTAGTGCCATGAATGTCTGCATTGTTTATTCTGGACCCTATTTTGAAATTGGCATTGTTTGAAATTTGTGTGAAATTGGCCAAATTGCCATTTTCTGACCACTATTTTGGGTAGTTGCAATTGGTAAATTGATGGTTTCTTGTACTCAATCAATAGAAGAAATGGAGTTCTAGCGAAATAGATATAATTTTAGTAGACAGAAACATTGAAATTTGCCGAAAATAGGGCTCAAAGTGGGCGAAACCGCCGACGTGTAAATGTCATTGATACCGCTAACTTCGCGAGAGCACAACTCCGTTAGTTTAAAATAATATTTCATAATTTTGGTAGTGTTATGATCAGAAAAAGATTCTCTATCATTTCATAATAAAAAAATAAGTTTTTTTTTTTTTTTTA
This sequence comes from Cherax destructor, assembly GCA_009830355.1. Lineage (NCBI taxonomy): Eukaryota > Metazoa > Arthropoda > Malacostraca > Decapoda > Parastacidae > Cherax > Cherax destructor. The sequence continues at coordinate 18,001 of WNWK01034217.1, read as the reverse complement.
AATTTTTGGACCCTGAGAACAAGTTCGGGAGAGGGCCTCTCGACCCTCAAAGGGTTAACCTGAAGGTGGTAGCAACACTACTAGAAGTTTTACATATTACCCAGCACCATAATTACTCTCCACTTTACTGTTGTTTACAACAAGGTGACATACATGACAATCTACAAATTTTCATGGCTCCATTGAACCTTCCCAGATTATACCATATTTGCATACTGAAAGGTGTAACCATTAACTGTTTTAGTGGTTACTAAACATAATACATTTTTACAATGCAAGGACTGCACACAAGGCCCACTGTGAAAGCCAGCACCGACAGTCCTGTGCCTCCACTGCGGTAATCCAGCAAGCAACTGGTACTCCAGGATGGCATCTTCCTGATCAGGAGATGAGAGTAGAGCCAAACCCAGAGCAGTCAGGTATACACCAGGCAGAAACTTTACAAAAACATGTCAAGGTGTCTCTCACTTGGTGGCCGAACCAAACAGTGAGACTTACCAGTCAACACTCAAGATCCTTAAAATGGTCAGGCACTTACGCCCATCTTCCGAGGAGCTCACTCCACACAGATCATCCAACCTTATAAAGGGGAACTGCCACAGTACATGGAGGGGATCCACGGGACCACACAGGCAAATTCGTTGGACTGTTTCATACTTAGAGCACACCAAGACAAATATACAACATACCTTCCTGAACTTCTCATGTCACCGAAGGTTGTCAACTCTGCCTCAACTCACAAATGTGCATCCCTCGACTCTTCACTTGCCTGGCTCCAACCCATCTTCACAGTCGGATGGCTGGTAGGGAGCACTCAGGCCCACAAAGAGTTCACCACTGCAAAAACAACAAGGTTAGCACAAAACAAACACTATGTACAAAGCATGCACCATGTATCTACATGAAACATCTAAAGAGAGCATCAGTAATGACATTCTCTGAGCATTTCATGTATACTTTCACCAGGATCATGTCTACACTAGTGGAAAGAAACAACTGTGGCTGAGATGTATCTTTTCTTTGCCACAATAATGCTTATGCCACATGTGTATAAGCACAATGTCAAATCATACTGGTCAACAGACTGCCTGATTTCAACCCCAGGTTTCAGTGATATTATACCAGTGAATCGATTTGTGCTACTGTTATGTATGCTACACTTATCAGACAAAACCAGGCCTGACAGAAACGACAGGTTATATAAGATTAGGAATGTGTTTATGTACCTGAAACAGAAATTCAATATGTATTTTTATCCCTTCAGGAAGCTTGTTATTGACGAGTTTAAAAGATTGCAAGACAAAGCCCATCTTTAGAGTCTGATTTGGGTCACCATACCTAGGAACAAGGTGAAGAGATCCTGGGACATATACAGATGCAGAATAGACAACCCACAGTAAAAAAATTCTTTCCTGTGGCAAAATGGTGACACTTTTTAACTATTCTGCAACCTCTTGCAGTACAAACACAACCACCAAGACATCTTTCTGCACCCAGGCTGTGTACATCAAGTTGACAAAAATACCTTCACATTCCATCTCACCCCCTCTTTAAGGGGGGCTCCTTGTCACGGTAAAGAGACTATTGGTCTGAGGAATTGGACCTCTTTGTCTTCTTCCTCAGACCGAACCTAATTACCCCCCAATCCCCCCTCCCCTATCCCATCCTTCTTTTTCCCTTTCCTCCTCCTCCTCATCATTCCCTTATTTCCTTCCCATTTTTACCCTGGGAGCTTCTCTCCACAGGCATTCTAGTTCCTAGGTAGGGGGAAGGGTACCATGGTTCAATCCCATTACATTGAGGTTCTTGGCGGTGGTGTAGTTTGCCGTGGAATCTGGATCGCCTGGGGATGTCCCGATCCCTCTCCAGTCTCCCTGGGGGTGGCTTTGGGTATCTTTCGGGCGACGGTTGTATCTCTGGAGGCCACCTTTCGGATTCCGGGGGTGGTGGCCAAAGGAGGTATGCTTTGTGGCAGGTATCCGGCCGCCCTCTCTTTTGTCCGCCGAGGTGGCTCGGTGGATGTGAGGTTGCTATCTCGGATTGCTGGTTTACTGGCATGAAGGGTAGGGTATGGCAAGGGTTCCATGCAGCATCAGCACTACTTGTGGTGTTGAGGTCCTCTTGGGTGTGGAGGGGGATTTACACCCCTTTCATTCCTCCTAGGACCTATTCCTCCATGTTCCCCCCTTTTTTTTATTCTTTTTTTTTTGTTTTTATTTTCTTATCTTTCTTTTTTCTTAAAAACAAAAAGAAAGAAGTAACCTAACCATGGATGCCCTAATCCGTGAACCTACCCCCGAGTCCCTTCTTGATACCACACCTAGTTCTGACACTACCTCATTAATGGACAACTCTTCGGACACCTCTAATACCCCTGTACCTCTTGCTGGAGCTGGTTCCTCACCTGCTTCAGGTACCGGGGTTCCGATTGGCCCTTTCGATACGTCTGACCTTCGCTCTTTGACCTTGATTCCGGCTTCTCCCTCAACGGTGCAGCAATTTTCGAATTGCTCGCCCATCACATGTCGGACCACCTCCAGTCCCACATCCAAACGACCAAGACCCTTATATGACAATTCAACACTTCCTTCTCATTCATTTCAGAAACGACCAGCATGTCATGCACTCTCCTTAAATACCTTGTCCATTGAGTAGTGTGAAACAAAGTTTTTTACTCTTAAGACTGATTACTCTGTACGGTTCGTATTTCTAATGGCTGCACCACGGCTGTACACGTGATCACGAACCTCTGCCCATGTGATCTGGCATTAGCCAATCATAGGCGTGCCTTTTGAATGCCCCAGTGCCGTGCGGGCCCTCCAGCCAGTCCCTTTCGGGTAGGCATAGCAGGCGGACACAGGCATAGGCTCTCAGCTCCCATATATCCAATGCCTCATTAAACGCTACCAAACCAAGCTCATCATCTGTTAATATTACCAAATCTATGAAAAGAACCCCACAGCACAACTCCAACTACTTATCTTTTCGATCATTGTATTGGTAAAGCTCTCCTATGCCATGTATGTAAAGATATCTCATTTCACGCTCTCAAGAGCGCACTCGCATTATCACAGTCCAGAATGTTGGCCAAGCTTGCAATCTTTCTCTTCTTACGACCATAGATACTATTCCTATCACTATTGACAACCATCATTCTTTCAATTCTTGTAGTGGTACTGTCATTTTACCACACACCATTGTCCAACGGAATTTCCAGATATGTGGTGATGACATTTTGGAGCAGCTTGAGCTCCAAGAACTCCCTATCCTTAAAGTTGACACTTTTGTCCTCCCTGCCAATAAGTGAAGACGTTATCCTTGCAATATAGCTCATTTAACATTTGACTGCCGTGAACTTCCACCTTCGGTCTACATTGCAGGTCAACATTTACAAGTTCGAAAGGTGACCCCTACACCACAACATTGTAGAAACTGCTGGCGGTTTGGTCATCCAGTGAAATATTGCAGGTTCATGGCTGAATGCACAGTCTCTGGTGCCAACGACCATGCCAGTCCTTGTAATCTACCTCCCACTTGCCTTAACTGTCATGAGGCACATTCATCATACTCTCGCCGTTGTCAGGTTTACCTGAATGAGCGGGAAATCCGTTGTCTCAAAGAGTCGGAAGGCTTCTCATATGCTATAGCCATCTCTCATCTACGCCTTCCAGGGAGACTTCCCTTTATTTCCTATTCTCGCATCGCTAAACGTCGCCCCACTTCTGGGGTCCCAACTTCCCCAGCTTCCTCTGTGATCGCCCCATCCTCAGTCACCCGTCTCGAATCCTTTTGCTGTTCTTGGCTCAGAGGTCCCTACCTCGGCATCCCATACTGTCCAAACCCCTTCCTTTGCTCACTTGCACATTTCTGTGTCTTCACACCCTCGTCCACCACCTAATCCTCAGCGCCCCCCTTCTTCTCATAAGTCCAGCAAAAAATCCCCATTGCCGGGCAATGGCTCGACGTGTCATCGACGATGCTAAACGCACTTGCTGGCGGGATTACGTTTCCACCATCACTTCAGATTCCTCGATGAGTGCAGTCTGGAAGAAAGTGCGGAAATTGAGTGGTAAATTCTCCCCCGACCCGGCTCCTGTTCTTCAGGTTGCTGGTGTCTATATAGCACATCCTCTTACTGTTGCCACTGAAATTGGTAATCATCTGGTCTGCATTTCTCAGGGGCTCCATCTATGCCCCTCGTTCCTTTCTTCTAAGTCTGCCATTGGAAATGGTAAAAAATGATGCAGCTGGAATGTTAAAAATATTCACGAGGTGATGAAAATGCCACTGGAAGTGAAAGATAGGTAGATGATCCAGCAAGTGTAAGATAGGTAGATGATCCAGCAAGTGTAAGATAGGTAGATGATCCAGCAAGTGTAAGATAGGTAGATGATCCAGCAAGTGTAAGATAGGTAGATGATCCAGCAAGTGTAAGATAGGTAGATGATCCAGCAAGTGAAAGATAGGTAGATGATCCAGCAAGTGTAAGATAGGTAGATGATCCAGCAAGTGTAAGATAGGTAGATGATCCAGCAAGTGTAAGATAGGTAGATGATCCAGCAAGTGTAAGATAGGTAGATGATCCAGCAAGTGTAAGATAGGTAGATGATCCAGCAAGAAGTGTAAGATAGGTAGATGATCCAGCAAGTGAAAGATAGGTAGATGATCCAGCAAGTGTAAGATAGGTAGATGATCCGGGAGTCAAAGTGTAAGATAGGTAGATGATCCAGCAAGTGTAAGATAGGTAGATGATCCAGCAAGTGTAAGATAGGTAGATCCAGCAAGTGTAAGATAGGTAGATGATCCAGCAAGTGTAAGATAGGTAGATGATCCAGCAAGTGTAAGATAGGTAGATGATCCAGCAAGTGTAAGATAGGTAGATGATCCAGCAAGTGTAAGATAGGTAGATGATCCAGCAGTAAGATGTAATGATCCGCAGTGTAGAGGTGATATCCAGCAAGTGTAAGATAGGTAGATGATCCAGCAAGTGTAAGATAGGTAGATGATCCAGCAAGTGTAAGATAGGTAGATGATCCAGCAAGTGTAAGATAGGTAGATGATCCAGCAAGTGTAAGATAGGTAGATGATCCAGCAAGTGTAAGATAGGTAGATGATCCAGCAAGTGTAAGATAGGTAGATGATCCAGCAAGTGTAAGATAGGTAGATGATCCAGCAAGTGTAAGATAGGTAGATGATCCAGCAAGTGTAAGATAGGGGAGATGATCCAGCAAGTGTAAGATAGGTAGATGATCCAGCAAGTGTAAGATAGGTAGATGATCCAGCAAGTGTAAGATAGGTAGATGATCAGCAATGTAAGATAGGTAGATGATCCAGCAAGTGTAAGATAGGTAGATGATCCAGCAAGTGTAAGATAGGTAGATGATCCAGCAAGTGTAAGATAGGTAGATGATCCAGCAAGTGTAAGATAGGTAGATGATCCAGCAAGTGAAATAGTAGATGATCAGCAAGTGTAATGATAGGTAGATGATCCTAGCAAGTGAAAGATAGTGATGATCCAGCAAGTGAAAGATAGGTAGAGCCCTTATATCTTTCTTCTTTCAGAGAAGAATCTTATAATGTGCCTTTTACCCTTCAAGAACTGGAAGCAACACTCTCTGCTTGCCGATCATCGGCAGCTGGGCCAGACTGCATACATATTTGAATGCTACAACATTTACACCTCTTCAAGGGGAGCTCCTTTCTGTGGTGAAGAGGCTCTTCGTCTGAGGAATTGGACCTTTTGGTCTTCTTTCTCAGACCGAACCTAATTACCTCCCAATCCCCCCTCCCTTTTCCCATTTTCCCCATCCTCCCTTTTTTCCCTTTCCTTCTCTTCCTCCTCATCCCTCCCTTATTTCCTTCTCATTTTTACCCTGGGAGCTTCCCTCCACAGACATTCTAGTTCCTAGGTAGAGGGAAGGGTATTGTGGTCCATCCCATTCCGTTGAGGTCCTTGGCGGTGGTGTAGTTTGCCGTGGAATCTGGATCGCCTGAGGATGTCCCGATCCCTCTCCAGTCTCCCAGGGAGTGGCCTTGGGTATCTTTCAGGCGACAGGTGTATCTCTGGAGGCCACCTTTCGGATTCCGGGGTGGTGGCCGAAGGCGGTATACTTTGTGGTGGATATCCGGCCGCCCTTTCTTTTGTCCACCGAGGTGGCTCGGTGGATGTAAGGTTACTATCCTGGATTGCTGGTTTACTGGCATGAAGGGTAGGGTATGGCATGGGTTCCATGCAGCATCTGCACTACTTGCGGTGTTGAGGTTCTCTTGGGCGCGGAGGGGGATTTACGCCCTTTTCATTCCTCCTAGGAGCTATTCCTCCATGTTCCGCCCTTTTTTATTCTTTTTTTTTCTTTTTATTTTCTTTTCTTCTTTCTTTTTTTTTCTTAAAAATAAAAAGAAAGAAGTAACCTAACCATGGCTGACCCAATCCATGAACCCAATACACCCAGGCCCCTTCCTGATACTGCACCTAGTTCTGACCCTACCTCGTTACCGGACAACTCTTCGGACAACTCTAATACCCCTGTTCCTCTTGCTGGTGCTGGTTCGTCACCTGCTTGAGGTACCGGGGTTCTGACCGGCTCTTTTGACATATCTGACCTTCGCTCTTCTCTGACCTTGATTCCAGCTTCTCCCTCGACGGTGCGGCAATTTTCGAGTCGCTCACCCATCTCCCATCGGACCACCCCCAAATGACCAAGAGCATTACATGACGATTCGACTCTTCCTTCTTATTCATCTCAGAAACGACTAGCACATTCTGCACTCCCCTTAGATACTTTGTTTCACACTACTCAATGGACAAAGTTTTTTAATCTCAGACCGACTACTCCAACTACCTATCTTTCTGATCATAGTATTGGTAAAGCTCTCCTATGCCATGTTGTCAAAGATATCTCTTTTCACGCTTTCAAGAGCTGCACTCGCATCATCACGGTCCAGAATGCTGGCCAAGCTCGCGATCTTTCCCTTCTTACGACCATAGATACTATTCCTATCACTATTGACAAGCATCATTCTCTTAATTCTTGTAGTGGTACTGTCATTTTACCCCACACCATTGTCCAACGGAATTTCCAGACATGTAGTGAAGACATTTTGGAGCAGCTTGAGCTCCAAGAACTCCCTATCCTTAAAGTTGACACTTTTGTCCTTGCCAATAAGCGAAGACATTAGCCTTGCAATATAGCTTATTTAACATTTGACTGCCCTAGTCCATAGATACCTCTCACTTTGACTTATATCTTTCTCTCCATAAATCATGGCTTATTTGCAGTGGAATATCCGAGGCCTCAGGGGTAACCGGGGTGAACTTCAGGTGTTGCTCTCCCAGTTTTCCCCTGTTGGGGTCTATTTTCAAGAACCCAAATTACAATCCACTGTTATCAGGCCCTTTTCAGGCTATGATTTGTTATATTCATCGGATCCTTTTTCCGATGGAACCTTATGCTCACTGGTGTTCCATACCGTCAGCTCTATGTTCCTCCTTCCTTACATTACATCGCAGCCCGTATCCACTTGAATAAGTGGTATACACTCTGTTCTTTATATCTCTCCCCTTCGCAGGCATTGTCTATCCCAGATGTTGATTTTCTGGTTTCTTCCTTACCGCCACCCCTTCTGTTACTTGGCGATTTTAACGCACACCATTTTCTCAAGGGATGGTCACACTGTGACTCCGTGGCGTTCAGTTGAAGGCATTTCTTGCTTCTCTCACCCTCCATGTTTTAAATACAGGTACTCCTACCCATTTTGATCCTCGAACTCATTCTTTCTCCTGTATCGATCTCTCCATCTGCTCTTCCTCAACAGTCCTTGACTTCACCTGGTCTGTCCTCCCGGACTTACATGACAGCGATCATTTCCCAATCGTCCTTAAGTCCCCTTCGTTTTTTCCACCTCCTCGTTGCCCACGCTGGCAATTTGACCGGGTGAAATGGGACCTTTACACACATCTTACTGCCTTTCATGAGGTTCCTTCCTCGTCCTCCATTGATGAGGTTTTACATCTCTTTTCTTCCTCCATCTTCACAGCGGCTTCACATTCTATTCCTCAAACCTTCTACCTCCATCTCTTGCTACCCTCTATCCCTGCACTATCCACCATCCTTCTACACTCCATACCCTACTAATCATCCATCTCCCTCTTACAACCCACTCTCCTTGCATCCTGCAATAACCTGCAGCACTGTATGATCCCTATGGTTTAGCGCTTCTATTTGATTATAATAATAATAATACAACATTTACATAAGTCTGCTCTTGCTGTCCTTTTACGACTTTTTAATCTTATATGGTCGCAAGGAGTTATTCCCAACTGTGAAAGTCTGCTATTGTTCTCCCTTTTCACAAACTGGGTATTACGGGACATGAAACCTCCCACTACCGTCCCATCACTCTTACGAGTGCATTTTGCAAGGTGATGAAACGTCTAGTTAATAGACGTTTGATGTGGTATTTAGAGACACAGTAGTCTCTCCACTAGTCAATATGGCTTTCGTAAGGGCCGGTGTGCCATTGACCCCTTACTGCGCTTGGATACATATATTCGTAATGCCTTTGCCAATAACCACTCATTTATCACTATCTTTTTCGATCTTGAGAAGGCTTACGACGCAACTTGGAAGTATAATATCTTGACTCAGGCCCACTCCTTTGGCCTCCCAGGCAATTTACCATTTTTCCTTAAGGCTTTCTTAACTGAAAGACATTTCCATGTCCGAGTTAGTAATGAGCTTTCCCCGGACTTTGTCCAAGCTGAAGGTGTCCCCCAGGGTTGTGTTCTGAGCACAACACTCTTTCTCCTTGTTATAAATAATCTGGCATCAGTTCTCCCATCCAACATTTGGTCATCGCTCTATGTGGATGACTTGGCTATAGCTTGTGCATGTGCTGACTGTCACCTCATTGCAGTTTCCCTCCAGCATGCCATCAACCGGGTTTCTGATTGGGCCACCACTCACGGGTTTAAATTTTCTAGTGGCAAAACTCATCAAATTACGTTTACTAGACGTTCAGTGGTCTTTGATCATCCGTTGTACCCATACAGGTCACGTATACCAGAATGTGATACAATCAGGTTTCTCGGCCTCCTGTTTGACTGTCGATTGTCCTGGAAACCTCACATTACCTCTCTCAAGGTAACTTGTCATAGCCGGCTGAACCTCTTAAAAACCCTTACACAGCTTTCATAGGGGCTGATCATAGCACTCTCCTCCGCCTGCATTCAGCCCTAATTTTATCGAAACTCGATTATAGTGACCAGATATATTCGGTGGCCTCCCCTGCTACTCTTTCTAGCCTTAATGCCATACATCACCAGGGATTGCATTTGTGCCTTGGTGCATTTCGTTCTTCCCCGGTTGAGAGCCTCTATGTAGAAGTGAACATTCCATCCTTGTCCGATCTTCGTGATGTATATTGCATTCCCTATTATGTTTGATCCCATGACCTCTGCAATCCTTCCATGTATAGGATTGTCACAGATGTTAGTAGATGCTCTTTGTTTGTCCGTCGCCCCTGTTTACTTCGTCCTTTTTCGCTTCGTCTATGTTCACTCTTGTCTTCCCTTCAACTACCACCTTTATACCTTCATGTGACATCTCCCTTTCCTCTACCCCCTTGGGAAGTTCCTGCTGTCCATGTCTGTTCTATTCCTCTACTTTGTGCGAAAGCCCGCCTACCTACGGCGGTTTATCGCTCTTTTTTTTTTCTAGACTACGTCCGCTCTCATTCCCATGCCATCACAGTATACACTGATGGTTCAAAGAAGTCTGACGGTGTCGGATTCACAGCAGTGTTTCCGGACAGCATCGTGCGAGGGCATCTGTTGCCCTTGGCTAGCATATTTATGGCTGAATTGTAAGCCATTCTTGTGGCACTTATCAGTATTGCATCTATGCCTGTGTCACCATTTGTGGTCGTTTAAGACTCCCTTAGTGCTTTACAGGCTATCCGTAAAATTGATACACCTCAACCCCTAGTTCTTCGTATCCAACTTTGGTTATGCCGTATCTCTAGCAAGCATAAAGATATTGTTTTTTGTTGGGTCCCTGGTCATGTTGACGTACAGGGCAATGAACAGGCAGACACTTCTGCACAGTCAGCAGTACATAACCTTCCAGTGTCATATAGAGGTGTTCCTTTTACGGACTGTTTTGCAGTCATTGCTACCCACCTTCGCACCCCTTGGGAACAACGCTGGTCTGACCTGCTAAATAACAAACTTCATTCTATTAAACCGAGTATAGGTTTCTGGCCTTCTTGTCACCAATGTCGAGGTTGGGAGACTACACTCCCAACCTCTCAACGGCCAATTCGTCTTATGCACGGGTATCTCATGGAGAGGCTCCTTGCCCCTTTCTGTGAGCATTGTCAGGTTCCAGTATCTGTTCAACATATTCTGTTGGACTGCCCACTCTATCAACGAGAACGCAGAATTTACCTCCAACGGCGTCTTCGCTCTGTCCTTTCTTTACCTTCCCTTCTTGCAGATGGACCCTCTGTTAATCGTGACTCTCTCGTTGACTTTTTGACAGAAACTGACTTACTACACAAACTCTGAAGATTATACCTCTAGCACCTCCCTCAGTCCCTTCTATCTCGATCTCTTGCTACCCTCTATCCCTGCACTATCCACTGTCCTGTTGCACCCCATACCTGGAGTTTAACTGGAGAGAATTCCAGGGGTCAACGCCTCTGCAGCCCGGTCTGTGACCAGGCCTCATGTTGGACCAGAGCCTGATCAACCAGGCTGTTACTGCTGGCCGCACGCAGTCCAACGTAGGAACCACAGCCTGGCTGGTCAGGTACCAACTATAGGTGCCTGTCCAGGGCCTGCTTGAAGACAGCCAGGGGTTTGTTGGTAATCCCTCTGATGAATGCTGGGAGGCAGTTGAACAATCTTCGGCCCCTGACACTTATTGTGTTGTCCCTCAACGTGCTAGTAGCACCCTTGCTCTTCATTGGGGGATGTTACATCTCCTGCCGAGTCTTTTGCTTTCATAGGGAGTGATTTTCGTGGTCAAGTTTGGTACTAATCTCTCGAGAATTTTCCATGTGTATATGATAATGTATCTCTCCCGCCTGCCTTCTAGAGAGTACAGGTTTAGGAACTTCAAGCGTTCCCATGAATTGAGGTGGTTTATCATACTTAGGCGTGCTGTGAAGGAACTCTGCACATTTTCAAGGTCAGCAAATTTCACCTGCCTTGAAAGGTGCAGTTAGTGTGCAGCAATATTCCAGCCTAAATAGAACAAGTGATCTGTAAAGTGTCCACATGGGCTTGGCATCCCTGGTTTGGAAGGTTCTCGTTATCCATCCTGTCATTTTTCTAGCAGATGCAATTGCTACGGTATTATGGTCCTTGAAGGTGAGATCCTATGACATGATCACTCCCAGGTCTTTGACATTAGTTTTTTGCTCTATTGTGTGGTTGGAATTAGTTTTGTACTCCGATGAGATTTTAATTTCTTCACGTTTTCCCTATCTGAGTAATTGAAATTTCTCATCATTGAACTTCATATTGTTTTCTGCAGCCCATTTAAAGATTTGGTTTATGTCTGCTTGAAGTCTTGCAGTGTCTTCAACGGTGGACACTGTCATACAGAATCGGGTGTCATCTGCAAAGGAAGACACAGCACTGTGGCTTATATCCCTGTCTATGTCTGATATGAGGATGAGGAACAGGATGGGAGCAAGTACTGTGCCTTGTGGAACAGAGCTTTTCACAGTAGCTGCCTCAGACTTTATTCTGTTGACTACTACTCTTTGTGTTCTACTTGTTAGGAAATTATAGATCCATCTACCAACTTTTCCTGTTATTCCTTTATCACGCATTTTGTGTGCTATTACACCATGGTCACACTTGTCAAAGGCTTTTGCAAAGTGTGTGTATGTAACATCTGCATTCTGTTTGTCTTCTAGAGCATCCAGGACCTTGTCGTAGTGGTCCAGTAGTTGGGACAGACAGGAGTGGCCTGCTCTAAACCCATGCTGCCCTGGGTTGTGCAATTGATGTGTATCAAGATGAGTGGCGATCTTGCTTCTTAGAACCCTTTCAAAGATTTTTATGATATGGGACGTTAGCGCTATTGGTCTGTAGTTCTTTGCTATTTCTTTACTGCCGCCTTTGTGGAGTGGGGCTATGTCTGTTGTTTTTAGTAACTGCGGGACGACCCCAGTGTCCATGCTCCCTCTCCATAGGATGTTAAAAGTACGTGATAGGGGCTTCTTGCAGTTCTTGATGAACACGGAGTTCCATGAGTCTGGACGTGGAGCGGAGTGCATGGGCATGTCATTTATTGCCTTTTCGAAGTCATTTGGCATCAGGGTGATGTCATATAGGTATGCGTCTGTCAAGTTCTGTGGCACTCTCATAAAAAATTCATTAAGGTCTTCGATTTTCAGTCTGGTTAGCGGCTTGCTAAAAACTGAGTCATACTGGGACTTAAGTAACTCACTCATTTCCTTGCTGTCATCTGTGTAGGACCCATCCCGTTTAACTAGGGGCCCAATACTGGTTGTTGTTCTCGACTTTGATTTTGCATAAGAAAAGAAATACTATGGGTTTCTTTCAATTTCATTTATAGCTTTTAGTTCTTCCCGCGTTTCTTGATTCCTGTAAGATTCCTTTAGTTTTAATTCGATGTTTGCTATTTCTCTGACTAGTGTCTCCCTACGTATTTCAGAGATATTGGCCTCCTGTAGCCGCTCCGTTATTCTTTTTCTTCGCCTGTATAGGGAGCGCCTCTTTCTAGTTTGCATCTTCTCCTCCTTTTCATTAAGGGAATTTGTCTTCAGCAAACCTCGAGTGCCACAGAGTTAATTTGTTCTAGACATAGGTTAGAATCCGTGATGCTTAGGCAATCTTCCCAGTTTATATCATTTAGGATTTGGTTTACTTGGTCCCACCTTATGTTTTTGTTATTGAAGTTGAATTTGGAGAAGGCTCCCTCGCGGCTGATCACATTTTGTTGATCTGGGGCTCCCCGCATGCATGTCTGGACCTCTATTATGTTGTGATCTGAGTATATTGTTTTTTATATGATGACATTTCGTATCAGATCATCATTGTTGGTGAAGATGAGGTCCAGCGTATTCTCTAATCTTGTGGGCTCTACTATTTGCTGGTTTAAGGTGAACTTGGTGCAGAGATTTAAAAGTTCATGCATGTGCGAGTTTTCATCTGAGCTGCCTCCTGGTGTTATCTCTGCTACCACATTGTTTGCAATGTTCCTCCATTTTAGGTGCCTGAGGTTGAAATCCCCCAGTAGCAAGATGTTGGGGGCAGGAGCTGGAAGATTTTCCAGACAGTGGTAAATTTTCAGAAGCTGTTCCTGGAATTGTTGGGACGTTGCATCCGAGGGCTTGTAGACAACCACGATGACCAGGTTTTGATTCTCGACCTTTATTGCTAATACTTCAGCTACATCATTTGAGACATTTAGTAGTTCTGAACATATAAGTGACTCTGTGATATACAGGCCAACCCCCCTCCATCTTTTTGCCTGTTCACTCTGTCACACCTGTATAGGTTGTAGCCCGGGATCCATATTTCATTGTCCAAGTGATCTGTTATGTGGGTCTCTGTGAAAGCCGCAAACATAGCTTTTGACTCTGTAAGCAGTCCACGAATGTAAGGTACCTTGTTGTTTGTTGCTGGCTTTAGACCCTGTATATTAGCAAAGATGAATGTCGTTGGATTGGTGGTATTGGTGGTATGGGGGGGGGTCTTTTTTTCCCGGCACTAATATCTGTTGTTTTGGAGTGGAGGCCACTGACTGTGATTCCACTCCAGAAATGATTGCAGTTGGTGTACAATTTCTGTCATTTCCTGCCAGTTTTTTTTCCTTCCTTGCACTAAAAAACCTCCCTCTCCGGAGTGGCTGTGGCTACCCAGGTTTTGCCATGGTCTGGATGTTCTGTGTCACCTTGTACCCTTTAGGTGGTATGCCTGGCAATATAAGTTATAGCACTGTGGAAAAATAAACACATAAGCAGTATAATGTGATCCTTTATTGTCAACGTTTCGCCCACGCAGTGGGCTTTATCGAGTCACAGACAGATCTACCTGGAAAATGAGCAACATGGAGATATATATAGGGTACAGTCAGGTGGAGAATGCTGGGTCAGGTGGAGAAAGCTGCATATGAGTCTTAAAAGTAGTGTGATAGTTAAAAACATAGTGTGACTTAAAGGACCTGCAGTGTACCATTCTTGAGTTCTAGGTGGGATAGCGTTGAAGAAGTTTCTTGGCAATAGGTTCAGCTATGTTGTAGAAGCCGTTGTTCTGGTTGAAGTTGTTGGATATACAGATGAGTGATGATTCTAGGATTCTTCGGTATTGCGTGTTGTCTTCTTTGGCGATGAGTCTTGCGTTTCTGTAGTTGATTAAATGGTTGTGTAAATTTCGGTGTTGAACACAGGCATTTCTTGAGTCGTCAGATCTGCCTGCGTACTGGTGTTCTGAAATGCGTGTTTGTAGGTCTCTGGATGTTTCGCCAACGTATAATTTGCTGCAGCCATTACAAGGGATTGTGTATACCCCTGCCGTGGATCACATTATACTGCTTATGTGTTTATTTTTCCATTGTGTCGGTATTTTATACCATTTATTTCCACCTTTATAGCACTGTCTTTCCTGAATTGATGTGTGGCACATTTCAGGGTGGAAAAACTTACAGGACGGGAGGTTGCATTTACCCTACTAATTATCCATCTATCCATCTCCTTCTTACAACCCATTCTCCCTGCATCCTGCAATAACCTGCAGCACTGTATGACCCCTGTGGTTTAGCGCTTCTATTTGATTATAATAATAATCCATCTCACCCATAAATATTAAATACACAATGAACCCAATTGGCATTACACACATGTAAATGGTACTGGCACCCAGGCCAGGGAAATCACATCTTCCTGCCTCATGCTTTACTTTATCTAATACCTTTGCATCTCTTAATGCATCACTATCAATCTTTCTAAACCAGTAAACTTTAATTGTTAAATGTACTTTGTGGCAGTCAGTGCATATGCTCAAGGTGCCATCGAATTTGGGAACTATGAAGCATGGGAATGCCCACTGACTCTCACTAAGCACTACAAACGGGTAATGAAAGAATTTCACTTCTTCCTCCATATCCCAGTTTTCATACAGATTTTTCTCACACCATAATTGGTGAATTGGCTCAGCTTCTTTAACAATTACTTCATGGAGTTTTAACTTTTCCCCTTTAGTGACATCCCAAACTTTTACAAAGTTCCACGGTGGCTGAGCCAACTCTCCAACATTTTCCTTAGCAAGACCAAACACGTTTTCCCCAGTATTTTTTTCAAACATGGAATTCCTTAAATACTCTTTGGCCATTACATACAGATTACTATTTTGCACCCCTTTCCATTCCACTAAAACATTGGTCACTCTAGGTTTCTGATCTAACTTTAAACCCTTTAACCAGTTACTGTGTACATTAGTTACATTCTTTTCTGGCTCGGGTGTGTGGGTTTTATACCTTACTCTTGAGAGCTTTCCCCACACCATGGTCTGCTCACAGCAACTTGCCATACATATTTTCACATAAACTGGCTCCAGTGCCAGCACCTCATCTCCAGCCTCCAGAGCATTATGGTCCCACATCATCATTCGGGTCTGGCTGATGGGCACATTCACTGGTACCATCCATTTCATACAAGCAAAACAATATCTGAAACTGAGAAAAAGCTCCGAGGGGGAAGCATCACCATTCTCCCCAAGCCCGTAGCTCAGTTTCATAAGAACATAAGAAAGGAGGAACACTGCAGCAGGCCTGTTGGCCCATACTAGGCTAGTCCTTCACAATCCATCCCACTAACAGAATAATTGCCCAACCTAATTTTCAATTCTACCCAAGAAATCCTCTTTAAGGGGGGCTCCTTGTTGTGGTAAAGAGGCTATCGGTCTGAGGAATTGGACCTCTTGGTCTTCTTCCTCAGACCGAACCTAATTACCCCCCAATCCCCCCTCCCTTTTCCCATCTTCCCCATCCTCCCTTTTCTCTTTCCTCCTCCTCCTCCTCCTCATCCCTCCCTTATTTCCTTCCCAGTTTTACCCTGGGAGCTTCTCTCCTCAGGCATTCTAGTTCCTAGGTAGGGGGAAGGGTATCGTAGTCCATCCCATTCCATTGAGGTCCTTAGCGGTGGTGTAGTTTGCCGTGGAATCTGGATCACCTGGGGATGTCCCGATCCCTCTCCGGTCACCCTGGGGGTGGCTTTGGGTATCTTTCGGGCGACGGGTGTATCTCTGGAGGCCACCTTTCGGATTCCGGGGGTGGTGGCCGAAGGCGGTATGCTTTGTGGCGGATATCCGGCCGCCCTCTCTTTTGTCCGCCGAGATGGCTCGGTGGATGTGAGGGTGCTATCCCGGATTGCTGGTTTACTGGCGTGAAGGGTAGGGTATGGCACGGGTTCCATGCAGCATCTGCACTACTTGCAGTGTTGAGGTCCTCTTGGGCACGGAGGGGATTTGCTCCCTTTCATTCCTCCTAGGACCTATTCCTCCACGTTCCCCCTTTTTTATTCTTTTTTATTTTTATTTTCTTTTCTTCTTTCTTTTTTTTCTTAAAAATAAAAAGAAAGAAGTAACTAACCATGGCTGACCCAATCCATGAACCCACTACCCCGGGCCCCTTCCTGATACCGCACCCAGTACTGACCCTGCCTCGTTAACGGATGACTCTTTGGACACCTCTCATGCCCCTGTACCTCTTGCTGGTGCTGGTTCGTCACCTGCTTCAGGTACCAGGGTCCCGACTGGCCCTTTCGATACGTCTGACCTTCGCTCTTCTCTGACCTTGATTCCGGCTTCTCCTCGACGGTGCGGCAATTTTCGAATCGCTCGCCCGTCTCCCATCGGACCACCCCCGGTCCCACACAAAAACGACCAAGACCCACACATGACGATTCGACACTCCCTTCTCGTTCATCGCAGAAACGACCAGCTCGTCACGCACTCCCCTTAAACTCTCTGTTTCAAACTACTCAATGGACAAA
Source organism: Cherax destructor (assembly GCA_009830355.1). Taxonomy (NCBI): domain Eukaryota; kingdom Metazoa; phylum Arthropoda; class Malacostraca; order Decapoda; family Parastacidae; genus Cherax; species Cherax destructor. The sequence continues at coordinate 970 of WNWK01034217.1, read as the reverse complement.
GTTTTTTACTCTTCGTCCAACTTCTCCTAATACCTATCTTTCAGACCATAGTATTGGTAAGGCTCTGCTACGCCATGTTGGTCAAAACATCTCATTTCATGCTCTCAAGAGCGGCACTCCCATCATCACGGTCCAGAATGCTGGCCAAGCTCGCGATCTTTCTCTTCTTACGACCATTGACAATACACCTGTTACTATTGACAAGCACCATTCCCTCAATTCTTGTTGTGGTTCTGTCATTTTGCCCCACACCATTGTCCAACGGAATTTCCAGACATGTGGTGATGACATTTTCGAGCAGCTTGAGCTCCAAGAACTCCCTATCCTTAAAGTTGACACTTTTGTCCTCCCAGCCAATATGCGAAGACCTTATCCTTGCAATATAGCTCGTTTAACGTTTGACTGCCGAGAACTGCCACCTTCGGTCTACATTGCAGGTCAACGTTTACAAGTTCGAAAGGTGACCCCTACACCGCAGCAGTGTAGAAACTGCTGGCATTTTGGTCATCCAGCAAAATATTGCAGGTCCATGGCCGAATGCCCAGTCTGTGGTGCTGATGACCATGCCAGTTCTTCTTGTACTCTACCTCCCTCTTGCCTTAACTGTCATGAGGCACATCCTTCATATTCTCACCGTTGTCAGGTTTACCTGAATGAGCAGGAAATCCGTTGTCTCAAAGAGGCGGAAGGCTTCTCCTATGCTATGGCTGTCTCTCATCTTCGCCTTCAAGGAAACTTCCCGTATTTCTTATTCTCGCATTGCTAAACGTCGCCCCGCTTCTGGGGTCCCAACTTCCACGGCTTCCTCTGTGGTTGCCTCATCCTCCGTCCCTCTTTAAGGGGGGCTCCTTGACGAGGTAAAGAGGCTATCGGTCTGAGGAATTGGACCTTTTGGTCTTCTTCCTCAGACCGAACCTAATTACCCCCTATCCCCCTCCCTTTTCCCATCTTCCCCATCCTCCCTTTTCCC
>WNWK01034216.1:0-20587 GCA_009830355.1 Cherax destructor | reverse complement strand
GGTGTTTTTATACATAACATATAGTGTTTTTACAATGGTCTTGAGGACACAAATGTTATGGGCACAAAAAAAATGTATTGAACGTCTTCTTCCTACACCTTTTTCCCCATAAAAGTAAATAGGTACATAGGACTTATTATTATTAAAATCAAAGAAAGCGCTAAACCGACAAGGGTCATACAGCGCTGGGGGTAAAAAAAATAGTGCGGGGGGTATAATAATAATAATAATAATAATAATAATAATATTTTTAACTACTACATGGTATACAGGCCTAGCTGACATCAGTGACATACTACTATATAGAAAGACCCTTGTTATGCTGAGCTTTTCTGGCAGATTGGGGTCAGTGCCCTAGGATGCGACTCACACCAGCGACTAACACCCAGGTACCTTTGATGAGGGGGAACATAGACAAAAAGGTGTAAAGAAACACGCCCAATGTTTCTGCCCTGGCTGGGAATCGAACCCAGGCCTTCGCCGTGTGAAGCGAGAGCTTTAGCCACCAGACCACCAGAGCCCCCCCCTATATCAGCTAGGTGAAGAGAGAATCAGAGGTGAGGGAGAATAGGGGTGAAAGGGAACCTAGGACTTAGTCAACTGTTGTGGTTCACATCCCCGGTAAGAGCCCCTACAGAAACCAGCGGAAATAAACCACCCCATGGTGATATACGTGTTGATTCTAATGCTGCATGCGTTTGCCGATATCTCTGCCAGATGTATCAACAATTTTTAATTTGTTTATTTATGGGAAAGTATATACAATACCTAGTCAGTCACAGCCCTGGGACGCAACTGTTCGTTCCCACCTTTCCTAGGAATTTTGAAGCTTGCCGATATTCTCTGAGCAATCAGGGGCTTTCTATGCTCACTATGAAATGTCATCCAGTCTTGTAAAACCACGCAATGTATCTTGTGGAAATAAAAGTTTGTGTGTATGCAATAAATTAATTTAGTCAACATACAGCATCATCCAACAGTGGCATTAGGCTACATATGCTAGGAGACCTGGGCTCAAGTTACTGTTAATTGACTGATAACCTCTATTTTTGGCCAAGCCTCCCAATCCCTTATGCTACCCTAGGAATTTGCTTAGGTTACAGTCCTGCATATACAATATATATATTTATTTATTTATTGCCTACCCCCCGCCTCAGCTACAATACGACTTCTGTTAAGAGGACACATGCAATAATGTGACATTTTATTGTGGCAACGTTTCGCTCTCCAGGAGCTTTTTCAAGCCGTAACGGCTTGAAAAGCTCCTGGAGAGCAAACGTTGACAATAAAATGTCACATTAGTCATTTGTGTCCTTTACTTAACATATTGTCGGTAATTCTACCAATATTATTACAATACGACTTCTGGATAGATTATTATTATTATAATTAAAAGAAGCGCTAAACCACAAGGGTTATACAGCACTTCTGGATAGAAAGACAAGATTTGTTTGAATTTTTAACCCGGAGGGTTAGCCACCCAGGATAACCCAAGAAAGTCAGTGCGTCATCGAGGACTGTTTGTCTTATTTCCATTGGGGTCTTTCCATCTTGTCCCCCAGAATTCGACCCACATCCAGGTACCCACTTACTGCTAGGTGAACAGGGACAGCAGGTGTAAGAAAATATGCCCAATATTTCAACCCGCCCGGGGATTGAACCACGGACACTCATTTTGAGGCGAGTGCGTTGAAATCCAAGGGACAAGGTAACTTTTCTGTCACCTAGACCCTGCCTGGAAATATTTTTGTCATTCCAGGAGACTCTTCAACACCGGATAGATGTGTGTGTGGTCCCACACTTGGCTTCACTTCGCGGATAGCAAGAAGACAGCCTCTACACAAGATGAGCGGCAGTTACTATTCTCTGGTTGAACTCCTCTCAAAAACATCACGTTTTCAAGTTTGAAACATGTTCATACACCATAACATCAATGAAATAAAGTCAGTTGACCAATGAAATAGCTGCCTCACAGCCGACTCCAACTTCATTCTGTTCCCTATTTGTTTTTTCATAACAATAAAAAGATTTTCCAATGAGCTGATGAAGGTAACAGCTTTTAGCTTGTAGATAAAAATGGGAACCCCATACCCCTGTAAAAACCCTTCTGTAAATAACAAGAAAGAGAGGGAGGGGATGGAGAGCTCTATAGGAGAGGAAAGTGCCGGCTTGGGTGAGCCTAACGGAGTGGCCAGTGATGTGTACGTGAAGGAGAACAATGGGTAGTAGAGGGAAGGGACAGGACAACCTGGGCTTGGATGGGGGGCAGGGGAATGAAGAGTGGGGTAGGGACCCTAGGGTAGGGTTGGTTTGTAGAGTAGGGAGGGAAGGGAGAAAGGATCAAGGGAGGGTTGGGCAATCCACCCCAGGGGTCTATAGGACCAGGGTAGAGAGGGAGGCTGGCGAGTCGGTGCCTCTTACCACCACAGCTGCCTCTCCCTTTGATATACCTTTGATGAGTTTCGAAGGTTCGAGAGTTTTTTTACTCCCGGAACCCGGCCCTGAGTATGGCTTGTCTATTGCTTGTTTAATCAAAAAGACGGCGGCCTGCTGGCCCACATCCATCACAGCCTAGTTGATCTGGCAGTTGAGATACTTGTTCAATTTCATCTTGAAGTTAAGAGAGAGATTTTCTTCAAATTTTTAACCCCAGAGGGTTACCTACCCTACACAGGATAACCCAAGAAAGTCAGTGCGTTATCGAGGACTGTCTGTCTTATAGCCATTGGTGTCCTTAAATTTTGTCCCCCAGAATGCGACCCACACCAGTCGACTAACCCCAGGTACCTTCCTAACACTCCTAATGTTTCCACCCTTGCTGGAGATCGAACCACGGACACTCAGTGTGAGGCGAGTGTTGCCTACCATTATCATTATAATCAAAAGAAGCGCTAAACCACAAGGGTTATACAGCTGTTGCCTACCTGCCCAGCAGTTTTTCTGATATCTTCTGGTAAAATGTTGAATATGTAGTTTGGAGCCACGGATGTTGATACAGTGTTCTCTTATTGTGCCCACATAGTCTCTTTTTTCGACCATATATGGACCAATATCCTAGCCCCTTAAATCGGGGATAATAACAGACAGCACCACAGACCACTACCCACCTTCCTCTTAACAAACATTAGTAAACCGCCCCTAGAATACACCAAAGTTTCATTCCGACTCCATGACCAAGCTTCAATAAATAACTTCACAACAGAGCTAGACACAGTTGACTGGGCTATAGAATTCCCAAATGCCAAGGGTATCGATGAGTGGACAGACACCTTTCTTAATAAATTACATAGACTATACAACAAACATTGTCCTATAAAAATGAAACAGATTACGAATAAACGGTTAGGCTGCCCATGGCTAACTAACAACTTACTAAAATCCATTAACAAGAAACATCAATATGAGAAGCAATATAGACGGGGATTCATACATAAGGAGTTTGTTAAACACTATTCATCAGTTCTCACCAAACTAATAAAAAAGCCAAACAATTGTACTACTCCAGCAGATTCACTGAAACAAGAGGAGATATAAAAAGACCTGGAAAACACTCTCACAGATTATGGGCACCCACAAACTGAAAAAAATAGGGATATTGTCCTAACTAAACCAAACGAAACACCACTACAGCCTATTGATACAGTAAACAAGATAAATGACTTCTTCTCAACTATAGGATCAAATCTTGCCAGTAAAATTCCAGATACCAATGCCCGAGCAAGTGATTACCTAGATGGGAATTTCCCATCCTCCTTATATCTTGCACCTACAGAACCCACTGAAGTCTCCATGATAATCAAGTCACTTAAAAATAAATCAGGACATCTGTCTCAAGTTCCACCCTTAATATACAAACGAGCTGCTCATGTCCTTTCATATCCTATTTCTTTACTTTTTAACAAATCATTAGAATCTAGCACCTTCCCAACACTACTCAAAACAGCAAGCGTTACACCAATACACAAAGGTGGTGACCCTACAGACGTAAATAACTATAGGCCTATATCAAATCTACCATTGCTATCCAAAATATTCGAGAAACTTGTGCACAAGAGATTATACTCGTTTATAACTACACAAAGCATACTCAACCCCTGCCAATTTGGCTTCAGGAAAAATAAAAGCACTAACGATGCAATAGTAAAAATGATAGACCTGCTTTACACAGCACTTGAAAATAAGGAATATCCACTAGGACTTTTTATTGACTTAAGGAAAGCTTTTGACACAGTAAACCACGGCATCCTACTCCACAAACTTGACCACTATGGAATAAGAGGTCATGCACTAGCATACCTCAAATCCTACCTCACTAATAGGTACCAGTATGTCACTATTAAAGACACATCCTCCACGACACTACCACTAGACACCGGCGTACCGCAGGGAAGTGTCCTTGGTCCCCTGCTCTTCCTCTTATACATCAATGATCTTCCCAATGTATCACAACACTTGAAACCAATACTCTTTGCTGACGATACAACTTATGTCATCTCCCACACAAACCTTGCCACGCTTAATACCATTGTTAACGACGAATTAATAAAAATATCAACATGGATGACTGCCAATAAACTTACACTCAACACTGATAAGACCTTCTATATTATGTTTGGCAACAGAACAGATGATCCACAATTAAACATCAAGATCAACTCTACACCTATTGCTAGACATAACGAGGGCAAGTTCCTGGGCCTTCACCTTGACAGCAGCCTGAAATTCAGCACCCATATCCAACACATAACAAAGAAAGTGTCCAAAACTGTGGGGATCCTCTCTAAGATACGGTATTATGTACCACAATCAGCCCTACTCACACTATACTACTCACTCATCTATCCCTACCTCACATATGCCATTTGTGCATGGGGATCAACAGCAATTACCCACCTAAAGCCAATAATAACCCAACAAAAAGCCGCAGTAAGAATTATCACACAATCCAACGCTAGGCAGCACACCCCCCCACTCTTCAAAGACCTAAACCTACTCACTGTCCAGAACATCCATACTTACTACTCTGCTATCTACATTTATAGAACCATTAATTCCAACTTTAACCCTGAGCTAAAACACTTTCTTGACAGTTGTGACAGGACCCATAGACATAATACCAGACATAAACATCTCTTTGACATTCCCGTGTCCGACTAAATCTATACAAAAATTCAATGCGCATAAAAGGGCCTAAAATCTGGAACTCCCTGCCTGAAAACTCTAGAACTGCAGACACAACCTCCATTTTCAAAAGCACCGTTAAAAAACATCTTATCTCACTTACGCACCCAACCGGTAGTTAACCATACGAAAACTACTTTATCTTGCACATATCCACAGCAAAATACACTTATTGATATCTGTGATTCTCCTTAATTTGCACATTACTAACCACAGCAAAATACACTTATTGATATCTGTGATTCCCCTTAATTTGCACAGTTCTAACAACTATTGCTCCATAATACTTAAGCTAGTCATAAGTTTGCCTAAGATACTCCAATATAGAATCTATATTATGCCAATATATCACCTTTACCATTAATATATAAACTAATTGCTAACTTTTTATACTAATTGTTAAATTCTCAATGTTTAAATTCCAGTACCTAAATTTTGTAAACCTAACCTTACAATCTGTATATCCATTGTATAGCTATTGAGTAAGACCTATCATAAGACTGCCTGAAAAGCCTAGACATACCTAGGCATATTATTGGCCATCTTGTAATATCAACTTTAATGTATAACTATAAGTACCCCCCACCTTGTATTACATGAAATAAAGGATTTGAATTTGAATTTGAATTTGAATTCCTGAGTGGTAGTGCCACCTATCATACATTCACACATGAACAGCGTCGTGCTCTGTGCAAACAAAGACTGCCACGAGGCCTCACAACTGGTAGTGCACTCAGAAAACTCATGGACCAGGGTAACACTGCTGACATTGATGAGGTCTGCTCTTTATATGAACAATTTTTTCATTATGCTGAGAAACTAAGCCAGATTCCAGGACTTCTATAATGGATCAGTCCTCGCATAAACTTAATATTTTTAGCTGGAATATTGCATCACTTAGAAAAAGACTTCCTGACCTTCATCATAAAGTAACCACCGAACCCATTGATATTGTGTGTCTACAAGAGTGCAGAGTCCCTGAAAATCCCAGCCCCTAAATTGCCATCATTTGTTGCATATAACCTCAAATCTACTAACTCTTGTGTTCTATATATTAAAAAAATCACTTCCCCATCAACTTCTCACACATAAGAAAACAGAGGGACTGCAATACCATGGTGTTAGGATTTATATTGGGAACTCTGCTCTCAACATATTTAATTTGTATGCTCCTGCTGATAAGTTCAATTACTTGGAGCTCCCAACTTGTGCTCAGTCTGAGCCTACTCTTATAATTGGAGATTATAATGCAAGACACAAAAGCATTGGAAGCTCACAGTTTGGTAATCGTAATGGTAACCAACTGTTGTCACTGTTAAACAGTCATGATAATGTGCAAATTGTAGGTGACCTTGAACCCACATATCTATGGAGGCATCCTTGATCTGTGTCTTGGCTTCAACATTACTTCTGCCAGCTGTGAGTCTACCATTGTATCAGATATATCATCAGACCATTTCCCAAGGCTAACCTCACTAGATATAGGTAATACTATCCTTCCTGGTGGAATATTCAAACGGAAACGTTTTAATGTTCCCCCTGATCAACATGAGGACTTTGTTGCACATGTGACTGACTGGTATAATTCCTATGAGTGTTCCTCTGTTGAGACCTTTAACAATGACCTTGTGAGCAGTATTCAGAACTACTTAGAGCCGCTTCAAAAACCTTCTGGAACTCTTAACCCAACCAACTTCCATAACAATCATACCTCCTATAATAACCATACTTATTACAATGATCTTAAACTTCGAACACTGAAACGTACTGCTCGCAGAATAGGCCTAGCATATAGAAAACATCGTACCCCTGGAATGCTGAGACTCTTTCAAACTGCCCTTGCTGCTGCCAGAGAGCGTATGACAGAGCTGCGGCAAACTGACTGGGAAAAATTTGTCAATGGTCTCAATGCTCACACCCCACTTAGCCGAGCATGGAGGGACATAAATAGAATTAAGGGTAACAGAACCGGTCAGATTGCACACCCTCATCCCTTACATAGGGCGAATGAGCTAGTCAGTGCTTGGGCTGTTACATCAAGCTATGAAAATCTTCCCAGTACCACACAGGCGAAATTAAATGACAAATATGATGCTAGGGAGAGACTTGTTTGTTTTATGCTCAGCAAGGAAGATGACTGTAACATTCCTTTCACTGACTTTGAACTTGATGCAGCACTAACTAAAGGCAACTCCACGTCACCTGGTGAGGATGGTATTACCTACAATATACTAAGATTGCTGTGTCGAGTACCAGGCAATCCTTTACTCGAATTATACAACATGAGCTATGTAACTGGGGAGCTCCCTAAATCTTGGACCAAAAGCCTCATCATTCCCATTCCTAAGCCCAATCAACAAAATTCATTTCGCCCAATATCTCTTACTAGCTGCTTATGTAAAACATTTGAGAGGATGATTCTTAATTGTCTCATGTACAGAATCAAACATTTTTTGTCCCCCCAGTTGCATGGTTTCATGCATGGAAGGAGTGTGCACCATTGCATAGCCACCTTTCTCACTATGCACATACACTACCTTCCTTGACCTTAAATCTGCTTTTGATGTTGCCAACAGACATGTAATCATTAGTGAACTTGCCAGAATGGATGTTGGAGGATGGCTTCTCCGCTGGATTAAAGGCTACCTGTCCAACAGAAAGTCTTCTGTGTTGTTCCAGGGGCATAGAAGTATAACTAAAGACTTTGAATTAGGAACCCCACAGGGAGGTGTGCTCAGTCCCACTCTATTCAATATTCTAATTAATGCTTTACTTAATGCTATGCCTAGCCAGCCCCATCATTATATGATCAGTTTTGCTGATGATATAATGATTCACACCACCGGATTCTCCAACACCCAAAACATCCTTAACCATGTACTAGCCTCGTGTCAGGACCTGGGGTTGATAATCTCTACTGATAAAACAAAGATACTCAATAGGCGTCCTCCTCGACAGAGAGGCACAGTTCGCAAGATCCAGTTGCATGATGGGTCTCTTCTAGAATATGTAAACAGATACAGGTATCTAGGCTTTGAGGTCCCACTACTTGGACCTGTTGTAACGAGACTTTGTCGTCAATACAAAGAAAGGCTGAGAGCACTTAGAGTTGTGGCAGGGTTTCACCCCAGGTATGGTGCTAATGTTAAAATTGTGAAAATGATGTATCTTGCTTATATTAGATCATTAGTTGATTATGCTGCCCCACTACTTGCTCTTGTGTCTGACTGGAAGCTTGGAGGGTTGGAAAACTGCAGAACGAAGCAATGAGGATCATTTTAGGATGCCCTCGTACTGCCAAAATTTTAAATATGCAGAAAGAACTTGATATTCCAAGCATCAGAGATCGTGTTACTGAAAGAAATATCCTAATTGGGGTTAATATGCTCAGGCAAGCCCATTCAAACCCATGCACAGAAGCCCTCCAAACTTTCCTCAGCACTGGTGAAGATCCCTCCAGATGGATCGAAAAAACTGGAACCGACCTCCGCATGAATCAGATACATGATCTGTGGCAAGTAAGGCAACAGCGGCACTTCTCCGCTCCATGGAATATTACCCCATTACAAACTACCATCCCTCCATTTCCCCAAACTACTTCTTAAATCACAACCAAAGCTTGCCTTGAAGCCAAACATGATGCCTTAAACTGTATTGATAATTTAGCCAAACAGCACACTCTCTCACAAATTATTTACGTTGATGGTTCTGTTCACCAATCCACTGGTGCAGCTGGTAGTGCTGCTGTTGTCATACAGAGTGATGGCTCTCTTAAAGAAATTGGAGCACGCATCAATAACTGGGCCTCTACCCTTCATTCAGAACTGTTTGCCATACTCCTTGCACTCAAATGCATCCATGTATCTAAGGTTAACTCTCTAATTGTAACTGATTCTCTGTCATCCATAAATGCTCTCAACTCATCAAGTATAACTTGTAGCATGCTCGTGTCAGAAGCCAGGCACAGGTATGGTAGGATTCTGGATAGTAGAGTCAGAGTGCACATGCTGTGGATTCCATCTCACATTGGTCTTCAGATGCATGATAGAACTGATAAATTGGCTAAGTTTTATGCTTTCAAAGAGGGGATAGATTACAATCTTGGCTTGTCAGTTAGCAGTTTGAGAACAATAATACGAAAAGAACTTCAACTGAGTTTTATTGACTTAAGACTCAGGGAGTTTGACACCAGTCAGTCCATCTATCATCATTCTATCATGCAGGAGGAGCCACATGTCTATGGTGCATCCAACAAAATAAGCAGACTCTTGGATGTCACTACCGCCCGCCTCCGGCTGGGTTACAAGTATCTTTGGCAGGTTAAATCACCACCACCAGATGTAGACCAAACAAGATGTAAACTTTGCCAGTTGGATTATTGTCACACCCTGCGTCATTATGTATTGGAGTGCGATAAAATTAATGAATTCAGAGACTACTCATTCAGAAATGTTCAAGATATGTCAAAGTATTTTATCCACAGTGGTATATTACAGACCATTCTGGAAAAATACCCTAACTTTGCTCCCTGTAAATAAAGCATTGACACGTGTGTATGTGTGTGTATGTACATGTGTGTATGTACATGTGTGTATGTATATACATGTATGTGTGTGTATGTATATATGTATGTGTATATGTATATGTGTGTGTGTGTGACCCAACAATTAAAATTTGCACCAATAACTCATTACAGTTGTGGCTGGGTGTAGACTAATAGATTGCTCATTGTTTTATAATTTGTTCATGAGTGCAACCATGTACAGACGTAAGTAAATTTACTTACATGATTCATTACCTTGTAACTAGTGAATTAATTACCATTGTACCTTGTTCAGCTATCAAAACTTTGGGGCCCAGTTTCTGGACCCTATATATACCTCTGTAATCTGCAAATACCTTTGTAACTTGTCATGATTGTGACCATCTGAGTTCATTACCTTTGTAACTTACTCAGCTATCAAACTTTGAGGTCCAGTCCCTGGACCCATTATGTACCTCTGTAATCTTTTGACTACCGCCCACAGGATGGGTATGGGGTGCATAATAAAGATATCAAACTAACTAAACTCCCATATTTCTCACTCCAGTATGTTATGGCAGTGTGCGGATATAGGGCTAGGCCCTCAAGTACTTTCCGCCTATATATTACCACGTATCTCTCCTCCACTCCAGTGACTACATATTTAGAACTTGAGGCATTCTTGGTACGTAATTTAAAGGCTTCATTGGCTCTATGCGGACCGTAAATGATTTCTGTATCCATTCCAGCTCCGATCTCTCTCCTGCCCAGTGTTTCCATTTCGTGGAAAATTCCCATAAATTTGTGGGAAAAATATCCACACGTGGGAATGTTTGTATACTTGGAGGGTATTTTGAGGGTCAACGCCCCCACAGCCTGGTCCATAACCAGGCCTCATGGTAGATCAGGGCCTGATCAACCAAACTGTTACTGCTGGCCACACACAAACCAACGTACAAACCACAGCCCAGCTGGTCAAGTACTGACTTTAGGTGCCTGTCCAGCTCCTCCTTGAAGACAGCCAGGGGTCTACTGGTAATCCCCCTTATGTATGCTGGGAGGCAGCTGAACAGTCTTGGGCTCCTGATACTTATTGTGTTGTCTTTTAGCATACTTCATGGCACCCTGCTTTTCACAGGGGGATGCTGCACCTCCTGCCGAATCTTTGCTTTCATAGGGAGTAATTTCTGTGCAGATTTGAGACTAATCCCTCTAGAATATAAATGTTAAAAGCAGGTGGGGATATGGTTTTGGAGTGGTTGGTGTTATTATTTAATAAATGTATGGAAGAGGTTAAGGTACCTAGGGATTGGCAGAGAGCGTTCATAGTTCCTTTGTATAAAGGCAAAGGGGACAAAAGAGATTGCAAAATTATAGGGAAAAAGTCTGTTGAGTATACCTGATAAAGTGTATGATAGAGTTATTATTGAAAGAATTAAAAGTAAGACGGAGAGTAGGATAGCAGATGAACAAGGAGGCTTTAGGAAAGGTAAGGGGTGTGTAGACCAAGTGTTTACAGTGCAACATATAGGTGAACAGTATTTAAATAAGGGTAAAGGGTTTTTTATGGCATTTATGGATTTGGAAAAGGCGTATGACAGGATGGATAGGGACACAATGTGGCAGATGCTGCAGGTGTATGGAATAGGAGTGAGGAGTTTTTACAAGGATAGTGAGGCTCAAGTTAGAGTATGTAGGAGAGAGGGAGATTATTTCCCAGTAAAAGTAGGCCTTAAACAAAGATGTGTGATGTCACTGTGGTTGTTCAATATATTTATAGATGGGGTTGTAAGAGAAATAAATGCACGGGTCTTGGCAAGAGGTGTGGGGTTAAAAGATAATGAATCTAACACAAATTGGGAGGTGTCACAGTTGCTTTTTGCTGATGACACTGTGCTTTTGGGAGATTTTGAAGAGAAGTTGCAGAGGTTGGTGGATGAGTTTGGTAGGGTATGTAAAAGAAGAAAATTAAAAGTGAATATAGGAAAGAGTAAGGTGATGAGGATAACAAAAAGATTAGATGACAAACGATTGGATATCAGATTGGAGGGAGAGAGTATGGAGGAGGTGAATGTATTCAGATATTTAGGAATGGACATGTCAGCAGATGGGTCTATGAAGGATGAGGTGAATCATAGAACTGATGAGGAGAAAAGGGTGAGTGGTGCACTTAGGAGTCTGTGGAGACAAGAACTTTGTCTGTGGAAGCAATAGAATGCTACACTCCCTGCAAAATGCACACTCCGCAAATGCTACACTCCTGCATGAATGCTACACTCCCTGCATGAATGCTACACTCCCATGAATGCTACACTCCCTGCATGAATGCTCACTCCCTGCATGAATGCTACACTCCCTGCATGAATGCTACACTCCCTGCATGAATGCTACACTCCCTGCATGAATGCTACACCCCCAGAATGCTACACTCCTGCATGAATGCTACACTCCCATGAATGCTACACCCCTGCATGAATGCTACACTCCCTGCATGAATGCTACACTCCCTGCATGAATGCTACACTCCCTCATGAATGCTACACTCCTGCATGAATGCTACACTCCCTGCATGAATGCTACCTCCCTGCATGAATGCTACACTCCCTGCATGAATGCTACACTCCCTGCATGAATGCTACACTCCCTGCATGAATGCTACACTCCTGCATCCTGCTACACTCCCTGCATCCTTGCTACACTCCCTGCATCCTTGCCACTCCCTCATCCCTGCTACACTCCCTGCATCCCTGCTACATTCCCTGCATCTTTGCTACACTCCCTGCATGCCTGCTACACTCCCTGCATGCCTGCTACACTCCCTGAATGCCTGCTACACTCCCTGCATCCCTGCTACACTCTCTGCATCTTTGCTACACTCCCTGCATGCCTGCTACACTCCTGCATAAATGCTACACTCCCTGCATGAATGCTTCACTCCCTGCACATTCTTTACCACAGGCTTGGCACTAGGAGCTTTCTTGGGGCCCATGGTGGCTTATTTAGCAGTTGCAAGCACTAAAACAGTGGAATAATGACAATATACTGGTATGAATGCGTGGGTGTGGGTGGGTGGTCGCCTCACTTGTAAACAATAGCACACTGGCGCTCCCTGGAGTGCGCGCTCAGCTGGGCGCTAGCGGACACGTCCGTACGAATGTCGTTACACGAAGCAAACATCGTAAGTCACAGTCAAATTTTTTACGTTATAAATATCGGTTATCGAAAATAACGTAAAATGATAACATCGTAAGTCGGGGTACCACTGTACAGTGGACCCCTGAGTAACGAACACCTCGGAAATCGATAATTATGCAAAGTATAATTGTAAGTGCTTTTGTAAGTGTATTTTTGGGGTCTGAAATGGACTAACCTACTTGACATTATTTCTTAGTGGAGTAAATTCTTTCGGTAATGGCACTTGAGCAGGCTTCTGGAATGAATTTTGTTCATTACTTGGTGGTCCACTGTACAATGCCTGCATTTTAAAGGAGGGGTCTGGGATAGTGACAGTTGGGAGGGACTTATTCTCAGCTGCCATATCTGAGCACCTTTGCAAAGACAGTGATTATGTATGAGTGAGGTGAGTGTTGAATGATGATGAAAGTATTTTCTTTTTGGGGATTTTCTTTCTTTTTGGGTCACTCTGCCTCGGTGGGAGACGGCTGACTAGTTGAGAAAAAAAAAAAAAAATGGCAAATTTTCTAGGAATGTAAAATTTCTTTTATGGAATTGAGAAAATGAGGAAAATGTGGGAAGGAAGGTAGCCACCTGCCAAGCACTCACCTTGCACATTATTGATCAACAAAGTGATTACACTCATCATTATATACTGCTGAACATATCTGGATATTCTGCAAACACATGGCATGTGCTTCAGGTATTTAAATTTTTTTTTTTTTTCAGAACTGAAGGAAAAAATGTGGGAAAGATAGTGGTCATTTGCAATTCACCTCACCTCTTATGAACATGATTTGTTTGCTCTGGTGTTTCACAAATTGCAAGATTTGATGAGAGTAGTTCTGCTGCTAGTTTGGTGTTACAAAGTCAAAGGGCTGACAAACATTTTAAAACCTGTGATTTTTATTTGATATTTATATGAAAATCACAGAACAGTCACTGAGTATAAATTAAGTTTCTACCTTTTTGTACTTACTGATAAGTGAAAAAGAAATAATAATAAAACAAAAATAGTATTGCAGACAAAAAAAAAAATGTCAATTTTTTTATTACTTAAGACTTTTTTGTTACCCTCATCACCCTGCTGTTTCCTATGCTCACTTTTTATTTCCTTGTTTATACATCCTCCCAAATTCTCTTGTATTAATCTACACAAAGTTATCAATCAATATCAAGGACAAGTTATTTTTAATACAGTGAAGTATTTTATCCTTTTTATTAGTGAATATGTAAAATTTAAGATAAATTAAATAATTCAGGCATGCAAAATTTCCTCTTATCCAGTTACATCATTCACTCAGCCTCCAGGAACAAAGCTCACATGATTTTCAGAGTTCAACAGACAGTGGACCCCCGGCTAAGAAAAAACTTCCTCCCAGAAGCCTGCTCCAGTGCCATTGCCAACAATTTACTTCCTTAAGAAATAATGTCACGTAGGTTAGCCCCTATTTCAGACCCCCAAAAATACACTTACAAGCACTTACAATATTATACTTACATAATTGTACATTTCCGGGGTGTTCGTTAGCCGGGGGTCCACTGTATATACCATTAAGAACTCTTCAGTTACACTAAGTCTTCATTGTCTAGAATGGTACTGATTTATTATAACCTAAAATTGTCCAACTTACCATCATCTTAAAATGGCAAAATCAGCTTGAAGGTTGTGATGAATATGAATTTTTTTTTTTTTTTTTTTTTTTTTTCCGTCGGCCGTCTCCCACCGAGGCAGGGGGGCCCCAAAAAAAAAAACCCCCCAAAAAAAAAAAACTTTCATCATCTTTCCCCTTTACCACACTCATACATAATCACTGTCTTTGCAGAGGAGCTCAGATACTACAGCTGAAAAGTCCCCCCCAGCTGTCACTATCTCAAACCCCCCCTTTAAAGTGCAGGCATTGTCTTCCCTTTTCCCCGGACTCAAGCCCAAACCAAACCAATTAACGGGTTTCCCCCGAATCCCTTCCAATGTTACCCTGCTCACACCCCCAACAGATCGTCATGTCCCAAAACCATTCGTCTCCATTCACTCCTATCTAACACGCTCACACATGCTTGGGGGGTCCAAGCCCCCCCACAAAACCCCCTTTTCCCCCCTTCCCCTTTTCCAACCTTTTCTGGAAAACAAACCCCCCCCCCTTCCTTCCCCCCTACAGATTTATACGCTCTCCAAGTCATTCTACTTTGACCATTCTCTCTAAATCCCCAAACCCCACCTCAAAACCCCCCCTCTTCAGCCCTCTGACAAACCCCCATTCCCCCCCCCTTCTCCTAATTTCCAACCCAATTTTTTCTAATATTTACACAAAATTCCCTTTTAAACAGGACATCTCCACTGCCTCCAGCCTCCTCCTGCAGTTTTTGCCCCAATCTTTCCCCCCCTATAAGAGTGTTGGTACCACTATATTTAAAAAGACTTCCCCCTTTCTTTGCCTCCATGGATTTAAATTTTAAATTCTGAAGCTTCATATCAGACAATCACCTACAAAATATGTTCAGTCAAAATTAGGTCTGTGAAAAATTAAATAATTTTACGCGATAAGCAATTCCCAGGTTGGCAATAGCTCTGTGAAAAGTTGAACCTCACTCTAAAACTGGGTAATGACATTTTCATTCTATGGAAACCCTTTTTAAAAAAATATTTAACTCTAAAACCCAGCCTGCAAAAAATGTTATGTTCTTTCTTTTCTTATAAAAAAATGGTTTTAACAGGTGACTATTAGGACTTTGCATTTTTGCAGCCCCCGGCCCCCCTTTTACTTGATGAATGCAACAAGATTGTCTCTCACAGTCAATACCAGTGCTCTGTGCCTCCCATTTTTTTCTTGCTGGTTTTCTAGTGTAGCAAAAGATAAAAATTAATACCATACAAATCATATCAAGATAAAATAAACAAGATAATTCAAAATATAATTCCTTGGACTGAAAATCATTA
This sequence comes from Cherax destructor, assembly GCA_009830355.1. NCBI lineage: Eukaryota > Metazoa > Arthropoda > Malacostraca > Decapoda > Parastacidae > Cherax > Cherax destructor. Next base: position 4,772 of record WNWK01034216.1, on the reverse strand, counting down.
GAAGGTTTTTAATTTCACTAAATTTAAACATTAAAAACAACTGATTTTCCCTTTCCCCAAGAAAAAAATTACATGAACACAGCAATACTGCAGAGATAATTAGTGGATAGCATGGATAACAGCTATGTAACCAAAAAACTATATTACCAAAAATTTACTAAAAAATAGTACTTTTTTTTTCCCAATATTCAACATGGGTTTTTCAGCTTTTAAAAAATTGCTTATCATATTCATGCTAAAATTTAAAGGATATTAAAAAAAATTAAAGGTGGAAGTCCTGAAGAACAGCTCTACTCCATGCCCACAAATGCTCAAAGTATACAGGAAAAGCATACATAGTAGCAAATACAAGAAAAAGGTGCTACAAAAAAAAAAAGTTTTAAACAAATTCTCACCCCCAACACAATGCTTAAATTATATACAGAAAAAATTCAAGATATATAAAAACCTTTGATTTAAAAAGAGGCTGGACCCCCTTTTTAAACTGTCCACTTTTGGCATGATGAGCCAGTTTATCATTTTTTTCATCTGAGAAAAAATCAATAATAACATCCAAGGCCTCAGCTGACACCCACAGCTCACCATCATGGGCAGAAACCTACAGAAAAAAAAGTATGTTTTTAATTTCCCCAAAAAGCTTATATATGGGGTTTTTTCCCAAACCCGATCAACCAAGCTGTGGTATATGTGGGCCAGTGGGCTGCCAGTAGCAACACCCCGGTTTACCAGGCAAGTACCAAACGGCCCGGGGGGGGGGGAATGGGGAAAATTTTGAAACCTGTTAAAAGTATACTAAAGGTATGTAACCCCTGCCCCCCAATGGTTGGGTGACCATTTAATTTTAAAAATAATAAAAAAAAGCGTAAACCACGGGGGGGTTTTACAGCGTGGCTGGTCAGGACAGGATGCGGGGGGAATGTATTGTAAGAGGGAGATGCATGATTAGTAGGGTATGGAGTGCAGCAGGACAGTGGATAGTGCAGGGATAAAAGGGTAGAAAGAGACGAGGTAGAAGGGCCCGGGGGGTGCTAGAGGCATAATCTTCAGATTTTTGGGAGTATGTCAGTTTCTGTAAAAAAAAATAAAAAAGGGGTCAGGTTAAAAGGGGGGCCATCTGCAAGAAGGAAAGGTAAAAAAGGGGGCCCGAAAGGGGGCCTTGGGGGGTAAATTCTGGCCGTTGATAGAGTGGGCGTCCAACAAATGTTGAACAACACTGGAACCTGAAAATGCTCACAGAGGGGGCGGGGGGCCCCCATGAGATCCCGTGAGTAAGACGGGGTGGGCCCCCATCGGGGGCGGTGTAGTCTCCCAACCACGACATTGGTGACAAGAAGAGGGCCAGAAACCTATAATCGGTTTAATAGAATGAAGTTTGTTATTTAGCAGGTTAGACCAGCGTTGTTGCCAATGGGTAAAAAGGTGGGTAGCAATGACCGAAAAAAAACCGTGAAAGCCCCTCTATATGAAAGGGGAAGGTCATGTATTGCTGACCGCGGGGGAAATCTGCCTGTTCATTGCTCTGTACCAACATGACCAGGGACCCAACAAAAACAATATCTTTTTGCTTGCTAGAAGGGCGTAAAAAAGGGGATACGAAGAATAGTGGGTGAGGTGTATAATTTTTTCTTTTCCTTAAAGCACAAGGGGGAGTCTGAAACGACCACAAATGGTGACACAGGTATAGATGCAATACGGATTAGTACAAGAATGGCATACAATTCAGCCTAAAATGCTAGCTGGGGGGAATAGATGCCCTGCACGATCTGTGGGGAAACTGATAACCACACAGTCAGATGACTTTGAACCAGGGGTACTGCGATGGCATGGGAAAAGAAGGGAAAGGGGCTAGAAAAAAGAGCGAGAAGCCGCCGTAGGTATTTGGGGTTTTCCCCCGGGGGGGAGGGAAAGAACAGACACGGACAGCGGGAACTTCCCAAGGGGTGGGGAAAAAGGGGATGTCACATAAACTTAAAAGGGGAGTTAAAGGGGAAAAAAGTGAATGTAGACAAAAGAAAAGGGACAAAGTAAACGGGGTTTGGAAAAAAAGAGCACCTACTAACATCTGTGACAACCCCATACATGGGGGTTTCGGAGGTCATGGGGCCAACATAATAGGGGGTAAAAGTGCATCACGACGACGGAAAAAGGTGGAATGTTCCCCTTCACATAGGGTTTTCAACCGGGGAAGAAAAAAAGCACCAAGGCATAAACGCAATCCCTGGTGATGTATGGGATTAAGGCTAGAAAAAGTAGGGGGGCCCCCCAATATATCTGGTCACCATTATAAAATTTCAATAAAAAGGGCGGGTGTGCGGAGGAGGTGCTACGATCACCCCCCCTTGATGTGCGGGGGTTTTTTTGGAGGTTCAGCCAGCTATGCCCCAATTGCCTTCAAAGGGAATGCGAGGTTTCCAGGAAAAGCGGTCAAACAGGGGGGCCAAAAACCCCGACTTATCATTTTTTGGGAAAAATGGGCCGTATAGGTACAACGGATGATCAGAGACCCCCGAACGCCCTTAAATAATTTTGATGATTTTTTCTACTAGAAAAAATTTAAACCCGGGGTGGTGACATAATCGGAAACTCGGTTGATGGCATGCTGGGGGGAAAAGCAATGAGGTGACGGTCAGCCCCCGCAAACTATAGCAAAGTGATCCACATAAACCCATGACCAAATGTTGGATGGGGGGGAAGTGCCAGATTATTTATAGCAAGGAGAAAGAGGTTGTGCTCAGAACCCAACCACCTATTGATGAAAGTATTCCCCCCTCACACATTCAAAGTGTGTTCTATCTCATTTTTTCCCCCAAACTATATTCTTTAGAATGCAGGCACAGGTTTCCCCCCCCCCGAAGTACAATAAAGCAGAACCTGGACTTAAAAATATCCCACATGAACAGGGCACTTTTTGGCACAATGGTGGAACGCCACATAGCATGAACCTGTTTTAGTTTTTTTTAAACCCAACTGCCCTCTACCACCAGGTGAGGGCTGTCTTTCCAGCAGTGCATAGACATCAAAAAATTAAATGATGCTCCAAATATGAACATCCTTAACCATACTTCTGAGTTCAGGCATTATACTTTCCACCCCTCCATGAAACCCTTTTTTAATCGCTCCCCCCTTTTTAAACCCTTTGGGGAAGTTAGCCCGTATTCTTTTAAAATTTCAATGATACTGACCCCCTGACTGAGTTCAGCAAGAAAAAGGGGATGGCTAGGGGAAATAACTGAGGTTTGATGGAAAACTGATAAAAAATGACACAACCACTAAAAAAGTGCAAAGCATGATGGGATGTGTAGAGTTCAATTTCTGGACCTGGGTGAAATGCCCCAAAAATAACCTAGGGGAGTTGGAAATATGAAGTGTGAATCAGAGAAAGGGGGAAAGGAGATTGTTGGCTATTGCAAGAAGGGGATGTTTGGGGAAAATTAAGTGGAAGGTTGCACATATAAACAGAGGGGTGGGGTCAGAGAAAAGCAATTTGGATGGTGATGATTATGTATCACTAGAGTCAAGATAGGCTTTGGGTACTTGGACTTCAAATTTGGGAAGGGCCAAAAAATTTTTTTCATTTAAGAAGTTTAAAGATCAATTTCTTAACTTGTTTTTGCCCCCGACTTTTGCACTCTATTTCTGAGATCGTAAAGTTCCCAATTGGGGGGGTTCCCCCCAAAGGGCCCTACCCCCTTTTAAAGGTGGGGCTGTTTAAGAATCAAGTAACAATTTTTTAAATGGGGCCCCCAGTCTTACCCTGATATTTTTTTTGATGTACACTAGGATATGACTTTAGATTTGGAAACTCTAAAAACCATTAAAAAACAGACCCCCTGACTAATCCCCAAAAAAAGCTAAAACCGCGGGGAGAATTTTTTTTAGAGTATAGGTTAGTGGAGGAGTCATCTAGTCCTTGGGGGTTTACCGTGCATCCTTGTTGAAAAAGGGATGGAGGTTTTTTAATGTGTACAGACTAAAGAAGGTGAATGAGGGGACAATTGCAGATGCTTACCCTCTGCCACGTCTGGATGGCACCCCCTTTGGGGGAAAGGGTACTTTTTTTGTCCAAGTTAGACCTTCTTAAAGGGGTTCTTACTGTCAGGTATCTTTGAAAAAAAGGCAAAAAAGGGAAAATTTTTCCTTCCCTAATTCCAGGTCATTTCAATATACAGTTACCACCCCTTGGGGAAGAAAAAAACGCCGTCATCATTCCAAAGTCCATCAGGCTATTAAAAAAGGCTTGAAGGCACGGCTGCTTTTTCCCAGATGACATGGTCTATAGTTGTTTACGTCTGTGGGGGGACCGCCTTTGTGTATTGGTTAAAAACCTTGCTTTTTAAAAAAGGCCCCGGGGAAATGCTAAAATTTTTGTGATTTGTTAAAAAGTAATGCAATAGCATGTGAAAAAAGGCATGGGGGCCCCCTTTTATAATACTGGTGGGACTTGAGACAGATTCCCCCATTTATTTTTAAGTGACTTTTTTTATCATGGGGACTTGTGGGCCCAGTTGATGCAAGATAGAAAAAAGGTTTGGGGGAAATTTATCTAGGTAATCCCCTTCCGGGGGTTGGTACCTTTTGGGTTTTTTTGGCAAGATTTTAAAATTTTGAGAAGTCATTTATCTTGTTTACTGTATCAATAGGCTGTGGGGCTTTGGTTTAGTTAGGCAATATCCCTATTTTTTTTTTAAATTTTTGGGTGCACAGAATCTGGAGTGTTTTCCAGGTCTTTTTTTTTCTAATCTTGTTTCAGTGAATTGCTGGATTATTATTAT
>WNWK01034215.1:7500-20588 GCA_009830355.1 Cherax destructor | reverse complement strand
ACCAGTGCTATTCTTGGTATATGTGAATGACATGACGGACGGGATAGACTCAGAAGTGTCTCTGTTCCAGATGATGTGAAATTAATGAGGAGAATCACATCGGATAAAGACCAAGTAGGACTTCAAAGAGACCTGGACAAGCTTGACATCTGGTCTAGCAACTGGCTTCTCGAATTTAACCCCACCAAATGCAAAGTCATGAGGATCGGATAAGGGCAAAGAAGACCGCTGACAGAGTACAGGCTTGGTGGACAAAGGCTACAAACCTCATCAAAGGAAAAAGACCTTGGGGTGAGTATAACGCCAATCACGTCTCTGGAAACACACATCAACAAGATAACCGCGGCAGCATATGGGCGACTGGCAAACCTAAGATTAGCGTTCCGTTACCTTAACAAGGAATCGTTCAAGACACTGTATACCGTGTACGTCAGGCCCATACTAGAGTATGCAGCACCAGTCTGGAACCCACACCTGGTCAAGCACGTCAAGAAATTAGAGAAAGTGCAAAGGTTTGCGACAAGGCTAGTTCCACAGCTCAGAGGAATGCCATATGAAGAAAGGTTGAGGGAAATAGGACTAACAACACTGGAGGATAGAAGGGTTAGAGGAGACATGATAACGACATACAAAATACTGCAGGGAATCGACAAAGTAGATAGTGACAGGATGTTCCAGAGAGGGAACACAGAAACAAGGGGACACAACTGGAAGCTGAAGACTCAGATGAGTCAAAGGGATGTTAGGAAGCACTTCTTCAGCCATAGAGTAGTTAGGAAGTGGAATAGTCTAGCGAACGATATAGTGGTGGCACGAACCATACATAGTTTTAAGACAAGGTATGATAAAGCTCATGGAGCAGGGAGAGCAGAGACCCAGTAGCGGACAGCGAAGAGGCGGGGCCAGGAGCTGAGTCTCGACCCCTGCAACCACAATTAGGTGAGTACAATTAGGTGAGTACAGGTCTTACTCATATGATGACCCTCAGCAGGAGCTTTCGGTCATCTGACCGAGGCCTTCCTCTGGCTTACTCCCACCCCTTTTAAAAGTTAAGGTTACAATTACAAACATTTATGATGATTATTAAGTATCCACCTTGAAGTTGTCACCTGTTTTTTTTTGGCTTTCATTTTTTCTACTTCCTATATAATTTTTATTTAGTCTCATTTATAACATGAGAATGCTTCATTCGATCGGCTTCAAATTTTCGACGCTGGTGCATGATAATTAGGGAAAGGTTCACGCACTTATTTACTTTAGCGATGTAGGTGTCAATTTGCTAACTTTAGCTTAGAAATTTTATTAAGCTGTACTTTTCAATAAAAACAAAATATACTTCTTTATTTCCTTATTGTAAATATTTTAAGTGTAAATAACTGAGAAAAAAAACACCGTAATAGATATTGAAAACTCGACTCACGAAATCGTAATAACACGATTCCAAACAAACCAGGGAACGGGTGGGGTTGAACCCGTGGTTTGATTGAAAACTCGAGTTTTAAACTTCCGTGAGTTTAGTGTGCTATTATATGCTGTAGTCTTCGTTAGATTTTTATACCAGAGGCGACATATTACTGTGGGTACAGTTGTCTTGTCCCTCTGGAAACCATCCCTTCTCACTTATAACTAGTAGTTAAGCTTAACTGCTAGTGAATAACTAAAGTGTAACGAATACTTGTCGGTGTTCAAAACACACCAGATTGATTGATATGTATATTTCGACCCCCTATTGGGATCCACTTCTCACTCATAATGGGAGTTTCCAAAGAGACTTGCCTAGCATGGGCCAGTAGGCTTGCTGCAGTGCTCCACACTTGTCTTGCCTAACTGCCTAAAAGGTATTTTGTTAATAACTTCAATATGGATCACCCGATAGGCTTCAATTTTTCGACTCTTGAGAACTACAACGAAGGGTAAATGTTTATTGAGCAACTGGCATGCTCAGGCGTTCTCTGCTCAGTTTTATACAGGTCATTCCCGGTTATGGTTGCCATAGGAATACCATAGAACACCTATTCTGATAGGCTTTAAGCTGTCAAAACTCGTGAAACCTTCTTCTAACAAGGCAAGTACCATTTTGGCAATTTCAATTTCGAAATGGCATTTTTCACTAAATAATTTGATTATTGCTCTTATGAACATCAGTGGTTGACACATCTTTTGAAATAGATGAAACGTTTTTGGGTTTAGGCCGTATAGGTGCAAATATATCAGTTTATTAACCAAGTTAAGTGCAAGTTCAAGTTCAGGTTTGCTGATGACTGGACAGATACCATGTAACCAGTGGCAGAGCCAAAGGGAGACGCCAAATATTTATAATAATAATAATAATAATAATATTGAAAATAATAATAATAATAATAATAATAATAATAATAATAATAATAATAATAATAATAATAATCATAATAATAATAATAATAACACAGCGTCAAGACAAGTCTCCTGAGTCTCATTTATCTAGACTGCCACCTCCTAACCTTCTTATGTAGAACTTCTGGAGCTATCCTTATACATAACTGTATTCTATTATCTAATTAATAGCAATACGCTTATGTCAAATTTAATACGTTTTCTCTTTTGTCAAACAATACAAATTGAGAACATATATAGCATAAACTCCGCCCGAAAAATAATAAGACTGACCGTTCAGCAATTCCAGAACGGCGATTCGAGTCCTCAGTGTTCTCTTTTTACGAAGTTACTTTTCGCACAATATTGTGAAATTTCAGCTTGCACTGACAGGAGGGTCGGGCACAGTATCAAACTAGGTTATCATAGACCCGAGCCACGGTGGGAGACTCACGGCAGAGAGGCGAGAGGTCTCCTTTATGGAGCTTGCACCCTGGAGCCTAGCTACAGCAATCTTTTCCATGATGGGGCTGTCCTAGCTGGATTATTTGTGGGCCATCACTGTAGCTGCTCTTGGTGTTGGGGTTGTGAGCGCATCCCACTGACTGGTTCCACTAGTGAAGCCGAGGTCGTCCACCCCCGCTAAATTGCTCGAGTTTTCTGGTAGAATCTGCGTCATCTGTTCACTGCATGCTGTGGAGGAGAATAAGAAGGTTGGCAAGGCAATCTGGGAGGCCGTACGTTTGCTTAAAATAATCCACTCTGGCTGGAATTGTAATTTGCACCCACGGTGAAACATCTTGAGGAAGGTTAAGGATGTTTCCTAGCAAGAGCTGTAGATGGATGTGCTTAGCTTTGCGCCTCTGAGGGATGGAGACTCAAGTGTATCAGTGTATCAGGGGTGTATCAGTGTATCAGGGGTGTATCAGTGTATCAGGGGTGTATCAGTGTATCAGGGGTGTATCAGTGGTTAGTGATTAACAGCTCCAGGAAAACTTCTGATGAGGTTGAAAGAATTAGTAAAGTCCAGTTTGAGCAAAGTTTATTAGTTAACAATGTATGTACTCTGCAGTCAATAATAATAATAAAATAATAATTATTATTATTAACATTATTATAATCACGACAGTCATAACAATTAGTCAAAGCTGCATTTACGCCTTGCCATACTGTCTCTAGTAAGAGACGATTGTGTTCCAGTCAGTCATCAACGAAGCACTAAACCCGCAGGGAGTTACACAGCACCTGGGCAATGAAAGACAAACATTTCTGATCCGAGCATGAAGATTGGGAGCTCACAGCTCCTTGGATCAAGGGACCTTCACTGGCATCAAGGACGGGACTTGCACGGCACGGCGTTTCAAGGCTTAAGTTCTTCAGTTATAAATCCTAGCAACTTTACCCAGAGTGAGAAGCTTTTTCCTAAACTTTCTCTAATATATCATAGGCGCTACATCATACAGATCTAGCACCTGTCATATCACAGGTGTTACATTTGTATGCTGCATGCTGTGATACAGCATATAGCATAGTGATACAGATATAGCATACTACATCTCTTCGCAGCATGTTGTGATTCAGCAAATACCATACTGATACAGATACAGCATACAGATACAGCATACTACATCTGTTTGCTGCATGCTGTGATGCAGCATATAGCATACTGATACAAATGCAGCATACATATACTACATCTATTATATGTTGTGATACATCATCATACACAGGTGTTAGATGTAATTTTTCATTATTTTTCCTTGGCATTAAACAATACTATATACATTGGTAGTGGATTGAGATCCTATTCATTGTTGTTGTTGTAGATTCGCCGGTATAATCACCCGGCCCGGACCTTTTCCAAGAGGTGGCCCGGCATTGGCACCCTGTCGTGGTGTCGTCTCAGACCAATGTCTGCTATGGGAGGAGGTACAAGTACTTCCTCATCTTCTGTCCCCAGCCCTAGCCCTATTCCCCGCCAACACAGGGCTCGGAGGGAGAAGCTAGGCACATTGGGCTGCTACATTATTATTATAATCAAAAGAAGCGCTAAACCACAGGGGTTATACAGCGCGGTTGGTCAGGACAGGATGCAGGGAGAATGGATTGTAAGAGGGAGATGGATGATTAGTAGGGTATGGAGTGCAGCAGGATAGTGGATAGTGCAGGGATAGAGGGTAGCAAGAGATAGAGGTAGAAGGGACTGAGGGAGGTGCTAGAGGTATAATCTTCAGAGTTTGTGTAGTAAGTCAGTTTCTGTCAAAACGTCAACGAGAGAGTCAGGCTTAAAGGAGGGTCCATCAGCAAGAAGGGAAGGTAAAGAAAGGGCCGCAGAGCGAAGATGCCGTTGGAGGTAAATTCTGCGTGCTCGTTGATAGAGTGGGCAGTCCAGCAGAATATGTCGAACAGACACTGGAACCTGACAATGCTCACAAAGAGGGGCAGGGAGCCTCTCCATGAGATACCCGTGAGTAAGACGAGTGTGGCCGATGCGAAGACGGGAGAGTGTAGTCTCCCAACCTCGACATTGGTGACAAGAAGAAGGCCAGAAACCTATACTCGGTTTAATAGAATGAAGTTTGTTATTCATCAGGTCAGACCAGCGTTGTTGCCAACGGGTGGGAAGGTGGATAGCAATGACCGCAAAATAGTCCGTGAATGGAACACCTCTATATGAAACTGGAAGGTCATGTACTGCTGACCGCGCAGCAGTGTCTGCCTGTTCATTGCCCTGTACGTCAACATGATCAGGGACCCAACAAAAAACAATATCTTTATGCTTGCTAGAGATACGGCGTAACCAAAGTTGGATACGAAGAACTAGGGGGTGAGGTGTATCAATTTTACGGATAGCCTGTAAAGCACTAAGGAAGTCTGAAACGACTACAAATGGTGACACAGGCATAGATGCAATACGGATAAGTGCCACCAGAATGGCATACATCCTAGCCGAGGGTAATAGATGCCCTCGCACGACGCTGTCCGGAAACACTGCTGCAAATCCGACGCCATCCGATGACTTTGAACCATCAGTGTATACTGCGATGGCATGGGAATGAGAACGGAAGTGGTCTAGAAAAAAAGAGCGAGAAGCCGCCGTAGGTAGTCGGGCTTTCGCGCAAGGTAGAGGAAGAGAACAGACACGGACAGCAGGAACTTCCCAAGGGGGTAGGGGAAAAGGAGATGTCACATGAACATATAGAGGTGGTAGCTGAAGGGAAGACAGGAGTGAATGTAGACAAAGAGAAAAGGGACGAAGTAAGCAGGGGCGACGAACAAATAAAGAGCGTCTACTAACATCTGTGACAATCCTATACATTGAAGGATTGCGGAGGTCATGAGAGCGAACATAATAACGAATGCATTGTGCATCACGACGATCGGACAAGGATGGAATGTTCGCTTCTACATAGAGGCTCTCAACCGGGGAAGAACGAAATTCACTAAGGCATAAGCGTAATCCCTGGTGATGGATGGGATTAAGGCTGGAAAGAGTAGCAGGGAAGGCTGCCGAATATATCTGGTCACCATAATCGAGTTTCGATAAAATTAGGGCTGAATGCAGACGAAGAAGAGTTCTACGATCAGCCCCCCATGAAAGATGTGCGAGGGTTTTAAGGAGGTTCAGCCGGCTGTGACAAGTTGCCTTCAGAGAGGTAATGTGAGGTTTCCAGGACAATCTGCGGTCAAACAGGAGGCCGAGAAACCTGACTGTATCACGTTCTGGGATACGTGAGCCGTATAGGTACAATGGATGATCAGAGACCACTGAACGTCTAGTAAACGTAATTTGATGAGTTTTGCCACTAGAAAATTTAAACCCGTGAGTGGTGGCCCAATCAGAAACCCGGTTGATGGTATGCTGGAGGGAAACTGCAATGAGGTGACAGTGAGCACCTGCACAAGCTATAGCAAAGTCATCCACATAGAGCGATGACCAAATATTGGATGGGAGAACAGATGCCAGATTATTTATAGCAAGCAGAAAGAGTGTTGTGCTCAGAACACATCCCTGTGGGACACCTTCAGGGAGGGGCGAGCCTTGTTCCAGAAATTAGGAAAGGAAGATTGAAAATTTTTGGAAAAAAATGTTTTCTTACCAAAAAATAGTGCATCATTCTGGCAACATTTTGGTGTAATCAACTTGTTTATATCATATTTCCAAGTATATTTTTCCTTAAATGTATTTTTGTTGTGCTTGCTGTCATAAATAATACATGTTGCCAATTAGTGTTTTTTTAGTTTTGTCTCTGCAAAAATTAAAATTTTATGATTATTTCATTAAAAAAACTCTAAATAGCAACATCTCTGATGCCTCCATTCAAGTGTAGGGACTCATGCCACCTCAGTGGCCTCTGGGGTCTCAACATGTGCTGATGCATGCAACTCGCTGAGATTTAGCGTGCCATATCCATAGAGTTTCACAGAAAAAATATATTAATAACTCAGAAATAAGTTATTGACATTGTTTGTAATGTTTTGCGAAAAGTATTTATAGGATTGTCATGATTTTTCACACGTTATTGAGTAATGATGGCTCTACAACCACCCATGAAAGATTTCCAATATCTTTTACAGCTTTGTTTTTATTGATTTTTTCCCACAAAATAAAGGCAAAAACAAAATCACTAACTTCAACATTTTTATAATGGAATCTACTGACATTTTTGCTAAAATGGATTGGGTCAACAATTATAAAGCCTTTATCTTTCATCTGATGTTAACTAGAGCATTGTACATCTTCCCAATTTTGTAGAAATTTACTGGTTTTGTGACCCCTAAAATTTGGCACATTTTATTTTTTCTACCTAACCTAAAGGCAAAAAATCATAACAAAGACAGTGTATAGGTTTTTAAAAGCTGTATAAATCACTGTAAAAATCTCATTGAAATTAGACCAAAATAAAGAAAAAAACGTGAATTCATTCGCCCCTCCCTTCAGCTTGGACAAATTCCGGGGAAAGCTCATTACTAACCAGGACCCGGAAATGTCTGTCACTTAATTAAGAAGGCCTTAAGGAAGAATGGTAGGTTGCCTCGGAGGCCTAAGGAGTGGGCCTGGGCCAAGATATTATATCTCCAAGTTGTATCATAAGCCTTCTCAAGATCGAAAAAGATAGGGATAACCGAGTGGTTATTAGCAAAGGCATTACGAATATACGTATCCAAGTGCAGCAAGGGGTTAATGGCAGAACGGCCCTTACGAAAGCCATATTGACTAGGGGAGAGACTATTGTGCGTCTCTAAATACCACATCAAACGTCTATTAACTAGACGTTCCATCACCTTGCAAACTGCACTGGTAAGAGCTATGGGACGGTAGTGGGAGGTATCACGTCCCGTAGTACCCGGTTTGCGAAAAGGGAGAACAATAGCAGACTTCCACAGCTGGGGAAGAACTCCTTGCGACCATATAAGATTAAAGAGTCGTAAGAGGACAGCAAGAGCAGGCTGATGTAAATGCTGAAGCATACGAATATGTATGCCGTCTGGCCCAGCTGCCGATGATCGGCAAGCAGTGTGTGTTGCCTCCAGTTCTTGAAGGGTAAAAGGTACATTATAAGATTCTTCTCTAAGAGAAGAAAAAATTAAGGGCTTTAACTCGCTGGCAGACTTAGAAGAAAGGAACGAGGGGCATAGATGGAGCCCCTGAGAAATGCGGACATGATGATTACCAATTTCAGTGGCAACAGCAAGAGGGTGTGCTATATCGACACCGGCATCCTGAAGAACAGGAGCCGGGTCGGGGGAGAATTTACCACTTAATTTCCGCACTTTCTTCCAGACTGCACTCATCGAGGAAGCCGAAGTGACAGTAGAAACGTAATCTCGCCAGCAAGTGCGTTTATCGTCACGTATGACACGGCGAGCAATAGCTCTCTTCTGCTTAAAATCAAGGAGTCTCTCTGTGGTTCTGTTATACCAATACCTGCCCCACGCAGCGCGTTTCAAACGTACTGTCCGAGCACAAGCAGGAGACCACCAAGGCACGCACTTCTGAGAATGCTTGCCCAAGGTTTGGAGAATAGAATGTGAAGCCGCTGTGAAGATGGAGGACGAAAAGAGATGTAAAACCTCATCAATAGAGGACGAGGAAGGAACCTCATGAAAGGCAGTAAGATTTGCGTAAAGGGCCCATTTCGCCCGGTCAAATTGCCAGCGTGGGCAACGAGGAGGTGAAAAAAACAAAGGGGACTTAAGGATGATTAGGAAATGATCGCTGTCAAGTAAGTCCGGGAGGACAGGCCAGGTGAAGTCAAGGACTGTTGAGGAAGAGCAGATGGAGAGATCGATACAGGAGAAAGAATGAGTTCGAGGATCAAAATGGGTAGGAGTACCTGTATTTAAAACATGGAGGGAGAGATAAGCAAGAAATGCTTCCAACTGAATGCCACGGGAGTCACAGTGCGACCCTCCCCAGAGAAAATGGTGTGCGTTAAAATCGCCAAGTAATAGAAGGGGTGGTGGTAAGGAAGAAACCAGAAAATCCACATCTGGGATAGACAATGCCCGCAAAGGGGAGATATATAAAGAACAGAGTGTATACCACTTATTCAAGTGGATACGGGCTGCGGTGTAATGTAAGGAAGAAGGAACATAGAGCTGACGGTATGGAACACCAGTGCGTATAAGAAGAGCACTTTCGTTAAAGGTTCCGTCGGAAAAAGGATCCGATGAATATAACAAATTATAGCCTGAAAAGGGCCTGATAACAGTGGATTGTAATTTGGGTTCTTGCAAACAGACCCCAATAGGGGAAAACTGGGAGAGCAACACCTGAAGTTCACCCCTGTTACCCCTGAGGCCTCTGATATTCCACTGCAAATAAGCCATGATTTATGGAGAGAAAGATATAAGTCGATGTAAGAGGAATCTATGGACTAAGGGTTAGAAAAATCCACGTGTGGAGGCAGCGGAAGACCTGTAGTCAGAGAAGGAGGAGGACGTTGTGAAGGAAGGAGGGGTGTAGACGAAGAAGATAGAGGAGGAGGAACCTCAGGTGGAGCGGTGTCCATCATCGTTCCAGTCTCTGAAATATATTCTGCGATAGCTTCCAGTGTTTCGGAAGACAAAGATGCAGAATGTGAGGACTACATTATAAATGGAAAAAGAGTGAGCAACTATCGGGGAGTCTATAGACTGTACTAAAGTAGAGGGCGAGGAGATGGAAGAGGAAACTGTCGAAGGGGCTTGGGAGGGAACAGGGGATGAAGATATTGTGTACAAGGAGGAGGATGAACCCCAACTCACGTTACATAACTAGTCGTAGGCGAAGAACCCTGCAATAGGTTTTTTTTTGCCGGACTTATGAGAAGAAGGGGGGCACGGAGGTTTAGGTGAAGGACGAGTGAGTAGAGGAAGGAGTGTGGACAGTATGGGATGCCGAGGTAGGGACCTCGGAGCCAAGAACATCAAAAGGATTCGAGACAGGGGTGACTGAGGATGTTGTAACCACAGAGGAAGTCGAGGAAGTTGGGACCCCAGAAGTGGGGCGACGTTTAGCAATGCGAGAATATTTAATACAGGGAAGTCTCCCTTGAAGGCGTAGATGAGAGACGGCCATAGCATATGAGAAGCCTTCCGCCTCTTTGAGACAACGAATTTCCCGCTCATTCAGGTAAACCTGACAATGGTGAGAGTACGATGGATGTGCCTCATGACAGTTAAGGAAAGAGGGAGGTAGAGTACAAGAAGAACTGGCATGGTCGTCAGCACCACAGACTGGGCATTCGGCCATGGACCTGCAATATTTCGCTGGATGACCAAAACGCCAGCAGTTTCTACACTGTAGTGGTGTAGGGGTCACCTTTCGAACTTGTAAACGTTGACCTCCAATGTAGACCGAAGGTGGGAGTTCACGGCAGTCAAACGTTAAACGAGCTATATTGTAAGGATAACGTCTTCGCTTATTGGCAGGGAGGACAAAAGTGTCAACCTTAAAGATAGGGAGTTCTTGGAGCTCAAGCTGCTCCAAAATGTCATCACCACATGTCTGGAAATTCCGTTGGACAATGGTGTGGGGTAAAATGACAGTACCACTACAAGAATTAAGAGAATGATGCTTGTCAATAGTGATAGGAATAGTATCTATGGTCGTAAGAAGAGAAAGATCGCGAGCTTGGCCAGCATTCTGGACCGTGATGATGCGAGTGCCGCTCTTGAGAGCGTGAAATGAGATATCTTTACCAACATGGCGTAGGAGAGCTTTACCAATACTATGATCGGAAAGATAGGTAGTTGGAGTAGTCGGTCTTAGAGTAAAAAACTTTGTCCATTGAGTAGTGTGAAACAAAGTGTTTAAGGGGAGTGTGCGACTTGCTGGTCGTTTCTGAGATGAACGAGAAGGAAGTGTCGAATCGTCATGTAAGGTCTTGGTCGTTTGGATGTGAGACCGGAGGTGGTCCGATGTGGGACGTGCGAGCGATCCGAAAATCGCCGCACCGTTGAGGGAGAAGCCAGAATTAAGGTCAGAGAAGAGCGAAGGTCAGATGTGTCAAAAGGGATGGTCGGAACCCCAGTACCTGAAGCAGGTGACGAACCGGCACCAGCAAGAGGTACAGGGGTGTTAGAGATGTCCAAAGAGTTGTCCATTAACGAGGCAGGGTCAGTACTGGGTGCGGTATCAGGAAGGGCCCAGGGGTAGGTTCACAGTTTAGGGCATCCATGGTTAGGTTCATGGGCTATGGCATCCATGGTTAGGTTTCTTCTTTCTTTTTGTTTTTAAGAAAAAAAGAAAAAAGAGAAGAAAATAAAAATAAAAAAAGAATAAAAAAAAGGGGGGGAACGTGGAGGAATAGCTCCTAGGAGGAATGAAAGGGGCGTAAATCACCCTCCGCACCCAAGAGGACCTCAACACCGCAAGTAGGGCAGATGCTGCATGGAACCCGTGCCATACCCTACCCTTCACGCCAGTAAACCAGCAATCCAGGATAGCAACCTTACATCCACTGAGCTACCTCGGCGGACAAAAGAGAGGGCGGCCGGATATCCGCCACAAAGCATACCTCCTTCGGTCACCACCCCTGGAATCTGAAAGGTGGCCTCCAGAGATACACCCGTCGCCCAAAAGATACCCAAAGCCACCCCCCGGGAGACCGGAGAGGGAGGGACATCCCCAGGCGATCCAGATTCCATGGCAAACAACACCACCGTCAAGAACCTCAATGGAAAAAGGGAGACCACGGTACCCTTCCCCCTACCTAGGAACTAGAATGCCTGTGGAGGGAAGCTCCCAGGAGAAAAATGGAGGGATGAGGAGGAGGAGGAGGAGGAAAGGGAAAAGGGAGGATTGGGAAAATGGGAAAGGGAAGGGGTGATTGGGGGGTAATTAGGTTCGGTCTGAGGAAGAAGACCAAGAGGTCCAATTCCTCAGACCGATAGCCTCTTTACCACGACAAGGAGCCCCCGTTAAAGAGGTTGGGCTGCTACAAACCTCGGCCACACTGGGCTCGAAGGGTGTGGCAGCTGCATAGCAGCAGACGATGTCAGAAGAAGCAAAGGCAGCAAGCACTACAGGATCCTTTTGGTGCCACACCCCAGCTTTGGACCGAAGCGAAAGCGCTGGGGAAGCTCAAGAATGCCTCTTTTTGTGTGTGTTGCTGCTGCTACTACTTTACTTGTCCATTGTATGATAGTTATATAGCGGGAACAAAAACAGGCTTTTTTTTTTTAAGACATATTTCATCACACAGACTTCTGATGCCAGTAAGGGCTCCTGATTCCAAGAGTTGGAGCCAAGGTTTATTTTTATTGTATGCCAATGTTGTCAGCTAGGTCTGTATCAGTTGTATCATGTACTTTTAAAATGTTATTATTTTTAATTATTATTGTTATTATTATGATTATTATTATCTTCCCTTCCTTAGATCGACACTGATTTCCCTCCACTTCCCAGACGATGGTTGACCTCTAAGAGATTAGCGTTTTCCATCCAAGTAAAATAATAATAATAAAAATAATAAGAATAATAATCGTGGAACCTTAAGTTTAACCTTTTTTTTCGAGTTGTTTGGAATTTCAGTGAACTTCGTGGTTAGAGCGGCTCTTCAAGCAATGCTAGGGCAATCAGAAAACAACAGATTCCTAATGACTGTTCATTGGCTGCCCCAGGACGATCACTTGGCAAGGAAGCAACTCAGTTAACAATAGTACTAGTGGTAGGAGTAGCCGGCTGTGATAGTAACAGTGCAATTGATGGTAGGCAGAAAGTAGAACCTGTGGTACTCACAGTTCTCTGTGTGTGGCAGTGGAGTAACACCAGTAGTTAAGCTAGTAACAGTACTAATTAAGTAGAGGTTAGGTTAGGTTCGTCAGGAAACAGGACAAGTGCTTCCTGACGCGGGTCTTGGTCAGATGATGACCCGCCGTTGGGGCTTTTGTTCATCTGACCCAGGCCTTCCGCTGGCTTACCGATCAACCCCTTTAAAAATTATGGTCAGTCATAGCTATAATCATTTAGTTGTAGAGATAATTGTAGCCTAGGTCTTCCATTCATTTCCATTTTTCTTGCCGTTTTTTCCCAATATAGTACGGTACATTTTTTCCCCCTGTTTTCATGCCGGCAGTGACGGAGGGAGTGGAGAGGGGAGAAAGAGCCTTCCGCTTTTCTCTCCTTGACTCATACCCCTAGATATAACGCGTTAGTTTTTATTCTAGACTGAAATTGATAATTCTTCTCAACAACCAGCCTCAGCGTAAACTTCTACGTCTTTTGCTTGCGTCTTTCACATGTATTC
>WNWK01034215.1:0-5000 GCA_009830355.1 Cherax destructor | reverse complement strand
CAAAATAGCAAGTTTTACCTAATCGGCACGACATATATATATATATATATATATATATATATATATATATGTGCCGAATAGGTAAAACTGGTCAATTAGCAAGAACTCATTTAAAATTAAGTCCTTTCTAAAAAAATTCTCTTATACGTTTAAAAATATATATTTTTTCATATATGTTAATGTAAAAATTAATAATTTTGTACCAAAAGAATTTTAGAAAACTTACCTAACCTTATTATAACAAGCGCTATTTAATTTAGCCTAATCCAACTAAATATATTTTAGATAAGTTTACAATAATTTAATAATAAACAAACGCAATGAAATATATTTTTTTTAGTTAGGTTTAGAATGATTTTTGCGAAATTATTGCATACACAAATTTTCGCTTGCCTTATTCGGCAAGAAAAGCTTTGTTATTTAAGCCAAAATCGCAACTTTTACCTATTCGGCACGACATATATACATTAAATGATGTTTTAAACCAGCGTGGTCAGACTGAATTTTCTTCTTTAAAACGCCAATTAAATATTTGAATTTATTTAACCACGCATTTTAGAGAGGAAAATTTACACTGTGACATTGGAAAATTATTTGTCACATGTATGTAGTTATTTACACATAATTTAAAACAAAACTCTGGACAACTTTTCCCTATTCAAGGTCAAATGGGTGAGATATATTGATGTGATTTTTCTTTGACAAATAAACAACCCAATTTTCATTACATGGGCACAGCAGAGGATCAACACAGCTAATCACATCCACAAGTTAGCTTGTTGACTAAACTTTGATGCTATGGACGGAAAAACTGGACTCAACATACTCGCTAATCCTTTCCCAGAAGGTGAGCACTACGATCATACATGCTCATCACCATTAGCATTCATGCAATCTTTCTTGCAAGTTCCTGACTAGCAGAGTCAACTAACTGTAAGTGAAAATATAATTTATTAGAAGATAACTCTCTAACTCACTCTCACTCTCTCTCTCTCTCTCTCTCTCTCTCTCTCTCTCTCTCTCTCTCTCTCTCTCTCTCTCTCTCTCTCTCTCTCTGTAGTTTATGCTGTAGACCATATTCCAGGCCGGTCACGTGTTCGTAAATTCAGTATACAACTTCGAACAATACACATTGTGCTCAAAATAGTTTCACTCCCGTTTGTGAAATATTTTTAACTCTTCAGAGGAATCCATTGATATTTTGTTAGTTTTCCTCTTCATCGGTACAAACCCCATGTGTTGTGTTACCCCTGGAAGTTTGGTGTTTGCCCATATAGCACACACACACACACACACACATACACATATATATATATATATATATATATATATATATATATATATATGTGTGTGTGTGTGTGTGTGTGTGTACTCACCTATTTGTGGTTGCAGGGGTCGAGTCATGCTCCTGGCCCCGCCTCTTCACTGATTGCTACTAGGTCCTCTCTTTCCCTGCTCCATGAGCTTTATCAAACCTCGTTTTAAAACTGAGTATGGTTCCTGCCTCCACTACGGGTATTCCACTTCCTGACAACTCTATGACTGCAGAAATACTTCCTAACATCCCTTTGACTCATAGAAGTCTTCAACTTCCAACTGTGACCCCTTGTTTCTGTGTCCTCTCTCTGGAACATCTTGTCTCTGTCCACCTTATCTATTCCTCGCAGTATTTTATATATCGTTATCATGTTTCCCTAACCCTTCTGTCCTCTAGTGTCGTCAGGCCGATTTCCCTTAACCTTTCTTCGTAGGACAATCCCATTAGCTCTGGGACTAGTCTTGTTTCAAACCTTTGCACTTTCTCTAATTTCCCGACGTGCTTGACCAGGTGTGGGTTCCAAACTGGTGCTGCATACTCCAGTATGGGCCTGACGTATATGGTGTAGAGAGTGTTGAAGGATTCCTTTGTGAGGTATTGGAACGCTATTCTTAGGTTTGCCAGCCGCCCGGATGCTGCAGCAGTTATCTGATGTACTCACCTAGTTGTACTCACCTAGTTGTGGTTGCAGGGGTCGAGTCAAAGCTCCTGGCCCCGCCTCTTCACTGGCCGCTACTGGGTCACTCTCCCTGCGCCATAAGCTTTATCATACCTCTGCTTAAAGCTATGTATAGAGCCTGCCTCCACTACATCGCTTCCTAAACTATTCCACTTCCCGACAACTCTGTGACTGAAGAAATACTTCCTAACATCTCTGTGATTCATCTGAGTCTTCAACTTCCATCTGTGTCCCCTTGTTGTTGTGTCCCATCTCTGGAACATTCTGTCTCTGTCCACTTTGTCAATTCCTCTCAGTATCTTATATGTTGTTATCATGTCTCCCCTATCTCTCCTGTCCTCCAGTGTCGTCAGGTCCATTTCCCTTAACCTCCTCGTAGGACATACCCCTTAGCTCCGGGACTAGTCTTGTTGCAAACCTTTGCACTTTCTCGAGCTTCTTCACATGCTTGGCTAGGTGTGGGTTCCAAACTGGTGCTGCATACTCCAATATGGGCCTAACGTACACAGTGTACAGGGTCCTGAACGATTCTTTATAAAGATGTCGGAATGCTGTTCTTAGGTTTGCTAGGCGCCCATATGCTGCAGCAGTTATTTGGTTGATGTGCGCCTCAGGAGATGTGTCTGGTGTTATACTCACCCCAAGATCTTTTCCTTGATTGAGGTTTGCAGTCTCTGGCCCCTAGGCTGTACTCCGTCTGCGGTCTTCTTTGCCCTTCCCAACTTCATGACTTTGCACTTGGTGGGGTTGAACTCCAGGAGCCAGTTGCTGGACCAGGCTTGCAGGCTGTCCAGATCCCTTTGTAGTTCTGCCTGGTCCTCGTCCGATTGAATTCTTCTCATCAACTTCACATCATCTGCAAACAGGGACACTTCGGAGTCTATTCCTTCCGTCATGTCGTTCACAAATACCAGAAACAGCACTGGTCCCAGGACTGACCCCTGTGGAACCCCGCTCGTCACCGGCGCCCACTCTGACACCTCGCCACGTACCATGACTCGCTGCTGTCTCCCTGACAGGTATTCCCTGATCCAATGTAGTGCCTTCCCCGTTACCCCTGCCTGGTCCTCCAGCTTCTGCACTAATCTCTTGTGTGGAACTGTGTCAAACGCCTTCTTACAATCCAAGAATATGCAATCTACCCACCCCTCTCTCTTGCCTTATCGCTGTCACCCTGTCGTAGAACTCCAGTAGGTTTGTGACACGGATTTCCCGTCCCTGAAACCGTGTTGGCCGTCGTTGATAAGCTCATTCCTTTCTAGGTGCTCAACCACCCTTCTCCTGACTATCTTCTCCATGACCTTGCATACAATACATGTCAGTGACACTGGTCTGTAGTTTAGTGCTACGTTCCTGTCTCCTTTTTTAAAAATTGGAACTACATTTGCTGTCTTCCAAACCTCAGGTAGTTGCCCTGTTTCGATAGATGTGTTGAAGATCGTTGTTAGGGGTACACATAGCTCCTCTGCTCCCTCTCTCAGGACCCATGGAGAGATGTTATCTGATGTGTGTGTGTGTGTGTGTGTGTGTGTATGTGTGTGTGTGTGTGTCGTGCCAAGTAGGTAAAATTGGTCAGTTAACAAGATCTCATTTAAAATTAAGCCCTTTCTAAAATTTTATCTTGTACTTTTAAACATACATATTTTTCATTTATGTTAATGCAAAAAAAGACAATGAAATATATTTTTTACGTTAGGTTCAGAATGATTTTTGCGAAATTATTGCATACACAAATTTTCGCTTGCCTTATACGGCAAGAGCGTTGCTATTAATCCAAAATCGCAAGTTTTACCTATTCGGCACGACATTATATATATATATATTTTTTTTTTCAACAAGTCGACCGTCTCCCATCGAGGCAGGGTGACCCAAAAAGAAAGAAAATCCCCAAAAAGAAAAAATACTTTCATCATCATTCAACACTTTCACCACACTCATACATAATCACTGTCTTTGCAGAGGCGCTCAGATACGACAACTGAGAATAAGTCCCTCCCAGCTGTCACTATCTCAAACCCCTCCTTTAAAGTGCAGGCATTGTACTTCCCATTTCCAGGACTCAAGTCCAACTAAATCAATTAACTCGTTTCCCTGAATCCCTTCACAAAATGTTACCCTGCTCACACTCCAACAGCTCGTCAGGTCCCAAAAACCATTCGTCTCCATTCACTCCTATGTAACACGCTCACACATGCTTGCTGGAAGTCCAAGCCCACAAAACCTCCTTTACCCCTTCCCTCCAACCTTTTCGAGGACGACCCCTACCCCGCCTTCCTTCCCCTACAGATTTATACGCTCTCCAAGTCATTCTACTTTGATCCATTCTCTCTAAATGACCAAACCACCTCAGCAACCCCTTTTCAGCCCTTTGACAAATACTTTTATTAACTCCACACCTTCTCCTAGTTTCCACACTCCGATTTTTCTGCATAATATTTACACCACACATTGCCCTTAGACAGGACATCTTCACTGCCTCCAGCCTCCTCCTCGCTGCAGCATTTGCAACCCATGCTTCACACCCATATAAGAGTGTTGGTACCACTATACTTTCGTACATTCTCTTCTTTGCCTTCATGGATAACGTTTTTGTCTCCACAGATACCTCAACGCACCACTCACCTTTTTCCTTCGTCAATTCTATGGTTAACCTCATCCTTCATAAACCCATCCGCTGACACGTCAACTCCCAAATATCTGAAAACATTTACTTCTTCCATAATCCCTCTATCCAATGTGATATACAATTTTTTCTTTATTTAAATCGTTTGATACCCTCATCACCTTACCCTTATCTATGTTCACTTTCAACTTTCTACCTTTACACACCCTCCCAAACTCGTCCACTAACCTTTGCAACTTTTCTTTAGAATCTCCCATAAGACAGTATCATCAGCAAAAAGTAACTGTCAACTCCCATTTTGCATTTAATTCTCCACAATTTAATCCCACCCCTCTCCCCAACACCTAGCATTTACTTCTTTACAAACCTATCTAATCTAT
>WNWK01034214.1:0-20589 GCA_009830355.1 Cherax destructor | reverse complement strand
CATGGTTACTCAGGGGCCCCTATTTATTACTTCTACATGGTTACTCAGGGTTTCCTAATATTACTTACTGTTACTATGGGTTCCAATATTACTTAATGGTTACTCATGGGTCCCTAATATTTTCAAATGGTTACTTGGGTCCCTATATTACTTTACATGGTTATCTGGGTTCCTAATATTACTTCTACATGGTTACTCATGGTCCCTAATATTACTTCTACATGGTTACTCATGGGTCCCTAATATTACTTCTACATGGTTACTCATGGGTCCCTAATATTACTTCTACATGGTTACTCATGGGTTCCTAATATTACTTCTACATGGTTACTCATGGGTCCCTAATATTACTTCTACATGGTTACTCATGGGTCCCTAATATTACTTCTACATGGTTACTCGTGGGTCCCTAATATTACTTCTACATGGTTACTCATGGGTCCTAATATTACTTCTACATGGTTACTCATGGGTCCCTAATATTACTTCTACATGGTTACTCATGGGTCCCTAATATTACTTCTACATGGTTACTCATGGGTTCCTAATATTACTTCTACATGGTTACTCATGGGTCCCTAATATTACTTCTACATGGTTACTCATGGGTTCCTAATATTACTTCTACATGGTTACTCATGGGTTCCTAATATTACTTCTACATGGTTACTCATGGGTCCCTAATATTACTTCTACATGGTTACTCATGGGTCCCTAATATTACTTCTACATGGTTACTCATGGGTTCCTAATATTACTTCTACATGGTTACTCATGGGTCCTAATATTACTTCTACATGGTTACTCATGGGTCCCTAATATTACTTCTACATGGTTACTCATGGGTCCCTAATATTACTTCTACATGGTTACTCATGGGTTCCTAATATTACTTCTACATGGTTACTCATGGGTCCTAATATTACTTCTACATGGTTACTCATGGGTCCCTAATATTACTTCTACATGGTTACTCATGGGTCCTAATATTACTTCTACATGGTTACTCATGGGTCCCTAATATTACTTCTACATGGTTACTCATGGGTCCCTAATATTACTTCTACATGGTTACTCATGGGTTCCTAATATTACTTCTACATGGTTACTCATGGGTCCCTAATATTACTTCTACATGGTTACTCATGGGTCCCTAATATTACTTCTACATGGTTACTCATGGGTCCCTAATATTACTTCTACATGGTTACTCATGGGTCCCTAATATTACTTCTACATGGTTACTCATGGGTCCCTAATATTACTTCTACATGGTTACTCATGGGTCCCTAATATTACTTCTACATGGTTACTCATGGGTCCCTAATATTACTTCTACATGGTTACTCATGGGTCCCTAATATTACTTCTACATGGTTACTCATGGGTCCCTAATATTACTTCTACATGGTTACTCGTGGGTCCCTAATATTACTTCTACATGGTTACTCATGGGTCCCTAATATTACTTCTACATGGTTACTCATAGGTCCCTCATAACTTCCTTGTATGGTTACTCATAGGTCCCTCATAACTTCCTTCTATGGTTACTCATAGGTCCCTCATAACTTCCTTGTATGGTTACTCATAGGTCCCTCATAACTTCTCTGTATGGTTACTCATAGGTCCCTCATAACTTCCTTATGGTTACTCATAGGTCCCTCATATTACTTTATGGTTACTCATAGGTCCCTCATAACTTCGTATGGTTACTCATAGGTCCTCATAACTTCCTTGTATGGTTACTCATGGTCCCTCATAATTTCCCTTGTATGGTTACTCATAGGTCCCTCATAACTTCCTTGTATGGTTACTCATAGGTCCCTCATAACTTCCTTGTATGGTTACTCATAGGTCCCTCATAACTTCCTTGTATGGTTACTCATAGGTCCCTCATAACTTCCTTGTATGGTTACTCATAGGTCCCTCATAACGTCCTTGTATGGTTACTCATAGGTCCCTCATAACGTCCTTGTATGGTTACTCATAGGTCCCTCATAACTTCCTTGTATGGTTACTCATAGGTCCCTCATAACTTCCTTGTATGGTTACTCATAGGTCCCTCATAACTCCTTGTATGGTTACTCATAGGTCCCTCATAACTCCTTGTATGGTTACTCATAGGTCCCTCATAACTTCCTTGTATGGTTACACATAGGTCCCTCATAACTTCCTTGTATGTTACTCATAGGTCCCTCATAACGTCCTTGTATGGTTACTCATAGGTCCCTCATAACGTCCTTGTATGGTTACTCATAGGTCCCTCTCTATTTCAACTTCCTTGTATGGTTACTCATAGGTCCCTCATAACGTCCTTGTATGGTTACTCATAGGTCCCTCATAACGTCCTTGTATGGTTACTCATAGGTCCCTCATAACTTCCTTGTATGGTTACTCATAGATCCCTCATAACTTCCTTGTATGGTTACTCATAGGTCCCTCATAACTTCCTTGTATGGTTACTCATAGGTCTCTCATAACTTCCTTGTATGGTTACTCATAGGTCCCTCATAACTTCCTTGTATGGTTACACATAGGTCCCTCATAACTTCCTTGCATGGTTACTCATATGTCCCTCATAACTTTCTTGTATGGTTACTCATAGGTCCCTCATAACTTCCTTGTATGGTTACACATAGGTCCCTCATAACTTCCTTGCATGGTTACTCATAGGTCCCTCATAACTTCCTTGTATGGTTACTCATAGGTCCCTCATAACTTCCTTGTATGGTTACACATAGGTCCCTCATAACTTCCTTGTATGGTTACTCATATGTCCCTCATAACTTCCTTGCATGGTTACTCATAGGTCCCTCATAACTTCCTTGTATGGTTACCATAGGTCCCTCATAACTTCCTTGATGGTTACTCATAGGTCCCTCATAACTTCCTTGCATGGTTACTCATAGGTCCCTCATAACTTCCTTGTATGGTTACCATAGGTCCCTCATAACTTCCTTGATGGTTACCATAGGTCCCTCATAACTTCCTTGCATGGTTACTCATAGGTCCCTCATAACTTCCTTGAATGGTTACTCATAGGTCCCTCATAACGTCCTTGTATGGTTACACATAGGTCCCTCATAACTTCCTTGCATGGTTACTCATAGGTCCCTCATAACTTCCTTGCATGGTTACTCATAGATCCCTCATAACTTCCTTGCATGGTTACTCATAGGTCCCTCATAACTTCCTTGTATGGTTACTCATAGGTCCCTCATAACTTCCTTGTATGATTACTCATAGGTCCCTCATAACTTCCTTGTATGGTGTGGAGAAAATTCTCCAAAGGAGGGGGGTATGCGCCCTTACTACCCTTGGTAAGGGCCCTCACCCTTTCCACCCTTAGGAAAGGGCCAGAGGAGGCGCGTCTGGCTGCATAAACAATTTAATTCAAGCCAGATGTACTGTCAACAGTGTGTCAAGAATTGTGCTGACCACAGCACCACGAGGCACCTCGTGGCACCACATGGCTGCACGAGACTGCAAAAAACAGCACGAGCGGGCAGATTGAATTTGGCCACTGCAAGAACGGGTCATACGACTCTAGGGGTCATGCGGCACGAGGCGACGTAAATCAACATAGACATTACTCGTTCGCGTCCGTTATATCATTTAATCTCCACTAACGTCGGGAAATAAGATAAGAACTCTGTTCCAGCGCGTTTAGTGAATAACATCAACATTTCAGTATATTCAGAAGTTTGCGCAGCTTCAGACTGCAAAAAGGAGAAACGTAGAGACAATCGCAAGTGAACTCCATCGAAACAAGACGGTGATTCTTCAGCGGCATTCTACAATCAAGACAGCATTTCCGCCGTATATGGTGGAGCCAACACCATCGCTCAAAGTTACACGAGCAAGGTAAGAATTTGATGTTCTGGTCAAAACAGGGGACTGCGCAGTTCTTGTATTCAAGAACATTAAATTTTTACCTAGGGACAGCGGTTATGCGTGGACTTTTTAGTCCAAAACAGTGAGTAAAACGCCTTTCAGTCCATCTAAGACTGAAATATGGACATATGCTCCTTTGGGGCAATAATTATAATCACTTGATGTTTACCTTACAGCCCTGTGGAGATTGAGGCCATAGATGGATCCCCTGAGAAGGTGTTGGTGGCGGCTGCGACATCTTGGATTCATCAATAAGCTAAGTAGTATTAGCGAACCATACATTCCATGTTATCGTAGGAGCCCATCCTCCACATATGGTTACTCATAGGTCCCTCATAACGTCCTTGTATGGTTACTCATAGGTCCCTCATAACGTCCTTGTATGGTTACTCATAGGTCCCTCATAACTTCCTTGTATGGTTACTCATAGGTCCCTCATAACGTCCTTGTATGGTTACTCATAGGTCCCTCATAACTTCCTTGTATGGTTACACATAGGTCCCTCATAACTTCCTTGTATGGTTACTCATAGGTCCCTCATAACTTCCTTGTATGGTTACTCATAGGTCCCTCATAACTTCCTTGTATGGTTACTCATAGGTCCCTCATAACGTCCTTGTATGGTTACTCATAGGTCCCTCATAACGTCCTTGTATGGTTACTCATAGATCCCTCATAACTTGCATGGTTACTCATAGGTCCCTCATAACTTCCTTGTATGGTTACACATAGGTCCCTCATAACTTCCTTGCATGGTTACTCATAGGTCCCTCATAACTTCCTTGTATGGTTACTCATAGGTCCCTCATAACTTCCTTGTATGGTTACACATAGGTCCCTCATAACTTCCTTGCATGGTTACTCATATGTCCCTCATAACTTCCTTGTATGGTTACTCATAGGTCCCTCATAACTTCCTTGTATGGTTACACATAGGTCTCTCATAACTTCCTTGCATGGTTACTCATAGGTCCCTCATAACTTCCTTGTATGGTTACACATAGGTCCCTCATAACTTCCTTGCATGGTTATTTATAGGTCCCTCATAACTTCCTTGTATGGTTACTCATAGGTCCCTCATAACGTCCTTGTATGGTTACTCATAGGTCCCTCATAACGTCCTTGTATGGTTACTCATAGATCCCTCATAACTTGCATGGTTACTCATAGGTCCCTCATAACTTCCTTGCATGGTTACTCATAGGTCCCTCATAACTTCCTTGCATGGTTACTCATAGATCCCTCATAACTTCCTTGCATGGTTACTCATAGGTCCCTCATAACTTCCTTGTATGGTTACACATATGTCCCTCATAACTTCCTTGTATGGTTACTCATAGGTCCCTCATAACTTCCTTGTATGGTTACACATATGTCCCTCATAACTTCCTTGCATGGTTACTCATAGGTCCCTCATAACGTCCTTGTATGGTTACTCATAGGTCCCTCATAACGTCCTTGTATGGTTACTCATAGATCCCTCATAACTTGCATGGTTACTCATAGGTCCCTCATAACTTCCTTGTATGGTTACACATATGTCCCTCATAACTTCCTTGCATGGTTACTCATAGATCCCTCATAACTTCCTTGCATGGTTACTCATAGGTCCCTCATAACTTCCTTGTATGGTTACACATATATCCCTCATAACTTCCTTGTATGGTTACTCATAGGTCCCTCATAACTTCCTTGTATGGTTACTCATAGGTCCCTCATAACTTCCTTGTATGGTTACTCATAGGTCCCTCATAACTTCCTTGTATGGTTACTCATAGGTCCCTCATAACTTCCTTGTATGGTTACTCATAGGTCCCTCATAACTTCCTTGTATGGTTACTCATAGGTCCCTCATAACGTCCTTGTATGGTTACTCATAGGTCCCTCATAACTTCCTTGCATGGTTACTCATAGGTCCCTCATAACTTCCTTGTATGGTTACTCATAGGTCCCTCATAACTTCCTTGTATGGTTACTCATAGGTCCCTCATAACTTCCTTGCATGGTTACTCATAGATCCCTCATAACTTCCTTGCATGGTTACTCATAGGTCCCTCATAACTTCCTTGTATGGTTACTCATAAGTCCCTCATAACTTCCTTGCATGGTTACTCATAGGTCCCTCATAACTTCCTTGTATGGTTACTCATAGGTCCCTCATAACTTCCTTGTATGGTTACTCATAGGTCCCTCATAACTTCCTTGTATGGTTACTCATAGGTCCCTCATAACTTCCTTGTATGGTTTCTCATAGGTCCCTCATAACTTCCTTGTATGGTTACTCATAGGTCCTTCACATATTTCTTGCACCATCGAGTGCAAGAAATATGTTTGTTTTTATGTTCAGTTTAAACCAACATGTCATTACTGTTCCACTAAGCAGAGTAGCTGAGAAAATATCTTGGCTGAATATCATAGTGTTATTTCAGGTCTTCTACATCTACTCAAGCTCTGGTCACCTTGTATTGGTTTTCTAAGACATACGTGACTTACAGGGAAAGGATTCTAACCTGCTTCACTATTGGGAAATGAAAAGGAAACACCAGAAAAAATAACAATGATTATAAACACAAATAAAAGCACAGATATGTGAACACACATCTTAATATGCACATTGAAAGAATAAACAAACAATTTATTAACTATCCATCACCGATATCAACCATCAACCAGCCATAATTTCAACTAATCATCAACCATCCCTCACTATAACTCATCTACAAACATGCGACACCACAACACATTATCATCTATTCATAACATCTCACCATCACCCATCAGTATTTTCAACTTATCAAAGTTCATAACATCTCCATCAACTATCACTGACCACAACTCACAATTAATATTAAATCACTTCAGTTTACCATCAACCATCTATCACAACAACTATCAACCATCTATCACAACAACTATCAACCATCCCTTACCTAAAATTTCCATCATCCATACACCATTACAACAAACTTTCAACCATTCATTTCGGTTCATCCACAATTCATCACATGTGTCCAACAGTGCGTCACCTTAACTTCTCAACCATCGTCACTGTTTACCGTAACATTCACAGTCATCGTCACTGTTTACCGTAACATTCACAGTCATCGTCACTGTTTACCGTAACATTCACAGTCACATATGCAAGTGTGAACCAGAATCATTTTGTGATTTGTTAGTAAAGTGTTCATCATATGTTCTGGCTTAGATCAAAGTACATGTTATGTATTAAATATATAGTAAA
The DNA here is from genome assembly GCA_009830355.1 of Cherax destructor. NCBI lineage: Eukaryota > Metazoa > Arthropoda > Malacostraca > Decapoda > Parastacidae > Cherax > Cherax destructor. The sequence continues at coordinate 13,454 of WNWK01034214.1, read as the reverse complement.
TTCAAGGATTTTTTTCCCGGTCAGCTTAAATGTGTTACATGTTGTTTTGAGAGACGTTTATCATTGTCCATGAGTGTTTCTCTGAGCTCCGTTGATCAATTCATTAACCCTCATTTAAATGTCATGGTAAATAAAAAATATATTAATACTTTGTTTATTTGTGTTAACTGTTGTGCGAGAGGTGGTGGTTAATGTTTATTAACCGGGAAGATTATTATAAAGTGTGTTGAACAGTATTCAACAAATGATGAATAGGAGGAAATCAGATTCGAAAGTATAAGAGGATCAAGATCTCTTCACCGGGCGAGATACCTCCCTCACCTGGCGAGACACCTCCCTCACCTGGCGAGACACCTCCCTCACCTGTCGAGACACCTCCCTCACCTGTCGAGACACCTCCCTCACCTGGCGAGACACCTCCCTCACCGGGCGAGACACCTCCCTCACCGGGCGAGACACCTCCCTCACCTGGCGAGACACCTCCCTCACCTGGCGAGACACCTCCCTCACCGGGCGAGACACCTCCCTCACCGGGCGAGACACCTCCCTCACCGGGCGAGACACCTCCCTCACCGGGCGAGACACCTCCCTCACCTGGCGAGACACCTCCCTCACCTGGCGAGACACCTCCCTCACCTGGCGAGACACCTCCCTCACCTGGCGAGACACCTCCCTCACCGGGCGAGACACCTCCCTCACCGGGCGAGACACCTCCCTCACCGGGCGAGACACCTCCCTCACCCGGCGAGACACCTCCCTCACCGGGCGAAACACCTCCCTCACCGATCGAGACACCTCCCTCACCGTGCGAGACACCTCCCTCACCGGGCGAGACACCTCCCTCAAAGTTACTAAACATAAAGAACTGTAGCCAGATTGTGGGGACGATCTCTGGTGTTCTCACTCTCACCAGGTCAAGATTACAGTCTGTTCATTTCTTTTTGCTGTTTTTGTTTAACTCAACTCTGGAGAGTGAAGTAAAGATAGCTAGAATGAAGTTATGTTTCCTCTAAAATCCTTTGATGCCATTGTAATAACTCCTAAACAGTTAAGGAAATCAGGTCCTTTTGTTTACCTTAAGGACACTGCCCAAAACGCTAAATATTAAATAATTACATGTCATTTTATAAGAAATCGAAATGGTCATTATTATTTGCGACCACAGTCAGCCTCAGAGTTATCTCTGAGTTACAAGACCCTGCCACGTGGAGGCCAGCGGTTCGTCTTTAAGGTCCACCCACACACTCTTACTGTGTTTTTGATGCTTTCCTCAGGTCTATGTGTCCAGGAGTCCATCTGTGTTCCCTCAGACATTCTCCCTTCCCCACTTTCCCAAGGTCTGCCTCAGCAACCAGTATCACCTTCTTTCCCAGGTCCATGTGTCCAGGAGTCCATCTGTGTCCCCTCAGACATTCTCCCTTCCCCACTTTCCCAAGGTCTGCCTCAGTAACCAGTATCTCCTTCTACCAGTATATCCTTCTTTCCCAGGTCCATGTGTCCAGGAGTCCATCTGTCCGCCTCAGATATTCTCCCTTCCCCAAGGTATCCTCGCCTTTCCCAGGTCTATGTGTCCAGGAATCCACCCGTGGGCCCGCGGATGTCTCCCCTTCCTCACTTCCCTTAGGTTATCTTCCAGTCTCAGCTTTCCCTAGGTTATGTATCCCAAAGTCAGCTCAGCCACCCCCAGTGATCTAGCTAGATGAGAACATGGCCTTGTCTAGCTGGTCTACAGAAGAGACTGTCCAGGTGGGTGGAATTACTGGAGGTGACACACAGAAAACTGCGTCCAGTAATTACACCCACCAAGACAGCCACGACCGTACACCAGGTAGACGCAGCCAAGCTACCGTCCAGTTCGGCCACCAAGGTGAGGCCTCTCAATGAAATTTTAGAAGTTCTATTTATGTTGTGGAAACTTTTGAGTCACGCAAGTTCCACAGGGTAAGTGAGCCGTTAGGAGCCTTAAACATACCGTGGATCGGCCCTCGGAGTTTATAAACGCACACACCCAACCAAAACAAAACATACCCATTCAAGTTGACGAAGGTAACAATTGTGTACATTTTAATATATAGATTTATTCACCTAGGAACACCTAGGCAAGTTTGTACAGTTAGAAACAAATATTAGGATTATTAAGGCAACGTTAGATATTAATAATGTAGTCTAGCACCTTAATATAGGTAGATACAAGCCCAAATAGACGAACCTTGGGATAGGTTAGCTAACGAGAATTGGCAGCCCACACTTGAATCTAGGCAGTGTGGAGCTCACAACGCTTGACCTGCGTTCTTACCAGATTGGACATCAACCAGAGTACAGGTGCTGTGAACAAGCAGCATCCCCCACGTGACTCAACATGTGTCCTGGGGCCCCGGAGGAGAGATCCCGAAGTACCGCGGATATCTCTCTCCATCCAGACCCATTACAGTAAGACTAGACTTTCTTTCTCTCAGTATCTGGCCAGTTTTCTGGGGGAAACGTTAGTGAGTTATCTGTGGGTCTTAAGTGGACGGACGCTTTTGTATTGGTATGTACCAGCGTCGTCTCTTAAGTTCAAGTCTGGAAGCTAATGTTACTTACTGCATATATTGCTTAAGGGATATCCTTAGAAACCAGGGAACTCTGAGGTGCAGGCAGGACACTAATTACCACTTCATTTGCAGATTAAGGTTCTCCACGGCACATGGTGTTAGGAGGGGGTTATAGATAAGGATGTCCAGGAACCACAATTTCACTCCATCAAGTAAGTTAAACCCCCCTTCCAGTATCGTGTAGGCAGTGTGGGATTCCCCTTACTGCAGTTAGCTAGAAATGTGTCCCTTAGCCACTTGTAAGTCTGAGAGAAGTGTCTCAGAGTGTCGGTGTCAACAGTGCTTGCCCAGAGTGCAGCTTACAAGAAGGCAGTCCCAAAATAAGTTTCTACATATGTTATAAGATTCATCTACATTAAGTATATTTTGTTGTCCTTAATTACCAGCTTAAGTGTGTTTGTGAAAGTTTTATTGTGTGTAGATGAGTGTTCGTGTGTTAATTTGTTTGTCCACCTCCACCAGAACTGTAATAAGTGTTAAACTTTATATTTTATTTGGATATTTGTCTGTTGTATTTGCAAGACTCTCAGTGGGTTACAAGCGCTTGAGCATAATGGAAATAAGTCACTTTGTCTGACTTTTTGGGTTATCCTGGGAAATTTACTCATATGTTATTATGTATGATCATTTTTGTTACTAAACAAACTTATACACACACTTATTTTCCCACTCATTTGCGCATTTCCGCAATGGAAGCTTCGTATTTATCATCATTGATAAACACACAAAACAACGCTTGATCGCAGACACACATATATATATGTATGAAATACACTTACCGCCTCTTTCACTAGTATGAATGTAATCACAAATACAAACACACACACACACACACACATGATTGTAGGGACGCCGTGCGGGTCAGTCGCAACTTGTAGGGCTCTGTGCATATAAGTGTTTTTGAGGGCTACACAAGGGTACTGCAGGGGTTATCAAGTGTGTCAGGGTAGTGAACAACCCTTGAAGAGATTTACGAGTTGCCCTGAGCCACATAAGTGTGGGGAGAGCCATAATTTTATAAGTGAACTAGAAATAAATATTTGGTGGCGGGATCAGTGGGCCTAGTGTGCTCCAGGCGACGTTGCCACGTGTGTTACCCTGGATAATAAAGTTAAATAAATATGTGACAAGTGAAAGTAATACAGTGAATAGGTTATATTATATATCGACAAGAAACGAAAGTGGATATACGCCAGAACATCACATCGAGTTGGACAATCTACAGGATACTACACGCTGGACAGCTGCATCGCATCGCAAGTATTCACCTATGAGTGGTTTTTGGGGTGTCGGGTGTAAGTTCCAATTACCTAACCGCTAAGCTGTTTGTGAACGGTCAACTCTCATAGTAAGATAAGGAATAGGATATCAAGTACTCGGTAACAAAGAGCAAGTGGTAATTTCTAGTAGAAAAGGGCGAGCAGACAGGTGAATCATAGAATACATTAACTGGTAGATCAGGTGTGTCAGGTCAGGCCAGGTAGAGGAGCACTGTAGACTACGTGTTACTCGCAGACCCCACATACACACATACATACATACACACTCATACACCCTAACACAATTTCACCACTACTTTTCACACAATAAATCCACACACATATAGTTCTACACACACATACACACACACAAACACACACACACACACACACACACACACATACACACACACACACACATTAACTGGTAGGTCAGGTGTGTCAGGTCAGGCCAGGTAGAGAAGCACTGCAGACGACGTGTCACTCGCAAACTCCACATACACACCCATACACCATAACACAATTTCACCACTACTTTTCACACACACACACACACACACACACACACACACACACACACATACATACATACATACACACACACACATACATACATACATACATACACACATATACATACACACACACACATACATATACATACACACACACACATACATACACACACATACATTCGAATACATAGTAGAGTTACATGTGGAAGAGGAAGCAGGAAGGGCTGCACGAACGAAGCCAAACTACAAGAAAGGTGAATATGTGGGCATGAGGAACTTCCTGCATGGAGTTCAGTGGGACAGAGAGATGGTAGGGAAGTCAGTAGACGTGATGATGGAATACGTGACAACAATTTGCAATTAAGCTGAGGAGAGGTTTATACCCAAGGGTAACAGGAGAAGCGAAAAAGACAGTAGGAGCCCATGGTTCACCAAAAGGTGCAGGGAAACCAAAACCAAGTGTACAAGGGAATGGAAGAGGTACCGAAGGCAAAGAACCCCGGAGAATAAGGAGAGCAGTCGTAGAGCCAGAAATGAATATGCACAGATCAGAAGGGAGGCCCAAAGACAGTACGAGAATGACATAGCAGCGAAAGCCAAATCTGACCCAAAGCTGCTGTACAGCCACATCAGGAGGAGAACAACAGTCAAGGACCAGGTGATCAGGCTGAGAAAGGTAGGAGGGGAGGTCACAAGAAATGACCGTGAAGTGTGTGAGGAGCTCAACATGAGATTCAAAGAGGTGTTCACAGAGGAGATAGAAGGGCCTCCAGAAAGGAGGAGAGGTAGGGTACACCATCAGGTGCTGGACACAATACAAACAACTGAGGAGGAAGTGAAGAGGCTACTAAGCGAGCTAGATACCTCAAAGGCGATGGGGCCGGATAACATCTCTCCATGGGTCCTGAGAGAGGGAGCAGAGAAGCTATGTGTACCCCTAACAATGATCTTCAACACATCTATCGAAACAGGGCAACTACCTGAGGTATGGAAGACAGCAAATGTAGTTCCAATTTTTAAAAAAGGAGACAGGAACGTAGCACTAAACTACAGACCAGTGTCATTGACATGTATAGTATGCAAGGTCATGGAGAAGATAGTCAGGAGAAGAGTGGTGGAGCTCCTAGAAAGGAATGAGCTTATCAACGACGGCTAACACGGTTTCAGGGACGGGAAATCCTGTGTCACAAACCTACTGGACTTCTACGACAGGGTGACAGCAATAAGACAAGACTGTAAGAAGGCGTTTGACACAGTTCCACACAAGAGATTAGTGCAAAAGTTGGAGGACCAGGCAGGGGTAACAGGGAAGGCACAACAATGGATCAGGGAATACCTGTCAGGAAGACAGCAGCGAGTCATGGTACGTGGTGAGGTGTCAGAGTGGGCGCCAGTGACGAGCGGGGTTCCAAAGGGGTCAGTCCTGGGACCAGTGCTGTTTCTGGTATTTGTGAACGACATGATGGAAGGAATAGATTCCGAAGTGTCCCTGTTTGCAGATGATGTGAAGTTGATGAGAAGAATTCAGTCAGACGAGGACCAGGCAGAACTACAAAGGGATCTGGACAGGCTGCAAGCCTGGTCCAGCAATTGGCTCCTGGAGTTCAACCCCACCAAGTGCAAAGTCATGAAGATTGGGGAAGGGCAAAGAAGACCGCAGACAGAGTACAGCCTAGGGGGCCAGAGACTGCAAACCTCAATCAAGGAAAAAGACCTTGGGGTGAGTATAACACCAGGTACATCTCCTGAGGCGCACATCAACCAAATAACTGCTGCAGCATATGGGCGCCTAGCAAACCTAAGAACAGCATTCCGACATCTTAATAAAGAATCGTTCAGGACCCTGTACACTGTGTACGTTAGGCCCATACTGGAGTATGCAGCACCAGTTTGGAACCCACACCTAGCCAAGCACGTGAAGAAGCTCGAGAAAGTGCAAAGGTTTGCAACAAGACTAGAGGTATGTCCTACGAGGAGAGGTTAAGGGAAATCGACCTGACGACACTGGAGGACAGGACAGATATTGGGGACATGAAAACAGCATATAAGATACTGAGAGGAATTGACAAAGTGGACAGAGACAGAATGTTCCAGAGATGGGACACAGCAACAAGGGGACACAGTTGGAAGTTGAAGACTCAGATGAATCACAGAGATGTTAGGAAGTATTTCTTCAGTCACAGAGTGGTCGGGAAGTGGAATAGTTTAGGAAGTGATGTAGTGGAGGCAGGCTCCATACATAGCTTTAAGAAGAGGTATGATAAAGCTCATGACGCAGGGAGAGTAACCCAGTAGCGGCTAGTGAAGAGGCGGGGCCAGGAGCTATGACTCGACCCCTGCAACCACAACTAGGTGAGTACACACACACACACAAAACTAACACACACACACACACACAAAACTAACACACACACAAAACTAACACACACACACAAAACTAACGCACACATACACACAAAAAAACTAACACACACACACCAAAAATATAACTAACACACACACACACACAAAACACACACACACACACATACACATACACACAAAACTAACACACACACACAGGCCCACACACACTCCCCCTGCTCCCTCTTCCCACCTCTCCCCCACTCCCTTCCCTGAACCCCCCTCTTTCACCCACCTCCTCCCCTCTCCCATTCTCTCTCCACCTCTGCTTCTCCCTCCTTCACTCTCCCCTCATAATCCCCATTCTATCCCCCTCCCCACCTCTCTTCCATTTCCCCACTGTTTCCAGTTTCTCCTCTCCCTCCCTCCACCCCCACACAAACACTCAGGCAATCACACCACAAAACAACCACATAGAAATACATAGGAAGCTAGAGGAGCTTAGCATGAATATGGAGGAGAGGATAGCTGCAGAAAGCAAGATAATGGAGGAGAGGATAGCTGCAGGAAGTGGGAGAAGCAAGTCACAACAGCAGAGGCTAAGATACAGAGATTAAAAGAGGAACTGAAAAATTTGAAACAGCCTAAAGAACTAAAAAGCAATGTGGACATGGTATCAGAAACTGCTACCTCAGTCACAAAGAAGAGGACTGTAGAGAATGGAGTGAAACTGTATGCAGAGGCCCTATCACACCATCGTGGAGCCCGAGAGAAAGAGAGGATCACATCAGGAACAATCGAGGGGAGTGTAGTAAAAGGGAGAGCTAAGCTATACGTAGAAGCCCTAACAGACCACACCAGTGCACAGGGAAAGTTAAGAAGGGAAAGCGACAGGCCACTGGGCCAAGGGATAACAGACAGTGAAGAGATTGAAGAAAGGAAAGCTGCAATGGAGGCAACTAAATCGAATCAGGGGTTACATAGGGATAGGCAGTGGGAGAATGAAAGAGAGAGATCAGTCTTTGTTTATGGGCTCCAGGAAGCTGAAGGGGAAACTTATGAAGCAAGAAGACAAGGGGAGAAAAATGCGATTGAAAACATCATGAATGCAATAGGAGAAGATGACATGACCCAGCTGGCAAATTTTCTGAGAATAGGGGGGTTTGCAAGAGGAAGAATCCGGCCAGTCAAAGTGATTTTCAAAGCAGAATTGACTCAAAACAGGATCCTGCAAGAGAAAGCAAGACTAAGGGATATGTCAGAGTACCGAAGGGTGTATCTCGACTGCGACAGAACACGGGAAGAAAGACAGAAACTGAAAGAGAGGGTACTGAGACAAAAGGAGGAAAGAGAGATGGACAGGAGAACCCAGACTCAGGAGGAAGCTCTAATACAACCACCTTCAGATGTCCCCCAACCTGGACAACCCCAATGCAACTAAACAATCTAACCCAAAACCCACATGTCATACCCAATGATTCCACCCACCTCATTACAAACTCCACCTTCACACCAACCACCCATAGTTCCCCATCAGATCTCCCACTTTCCCAACCCCAACGTACCCCCCAGAGGAGTGGCATGAAAGAATAAAGGAGACATCCCCAGACATAATAACACTCACAGAAACGAAACTCACCAGGATGATAACAGATGCAATCTTTCCACCCGGATATCAAATCCTCAGGAAAGATAGAGGGAGCAGAGGGGGAGGGGAGGAGTTGCACTGCTCATGAAGAACAGGTGGAGATTTGAGGAAGTGGAAGGAATGGATGGAATGGGACTACATAGTAGGAACAATTCAGTCTGAGGGCCATAAGGTGGTAATTGATGTAATGTACAACCCGCCACAGAACTGCAGGAGGCCAAGAGAAGAATACGACGAGAGCAACAGAGCAATGGTAGACACACTAGCCGAGGTAGCCAGAAGAGCCCATATGGGGAGAGCAAAGTTACTAGTTATGGGTGATTTCAATCACAAGGAGATTGATTGGGAAAACCTGTAGCCCCACGGGGGTCCTGAATCATGGAGAGCCAAGATGATGAATGTGGTACTGAAAAACCTCATGCATCAACATGTTAGAGACACTACCAGAGAGAGAGGTGGGGATGATCCAGCAAGACTGGACCTAGTATTCACCTTGAGTAGTTCGGACATCAAGGATATCACGTATGAAAGGCCCCTTGGAGCTAGTGATTATTTGGTTCTGTGTTTTGATTATATAGTTGAGCTACAAGTGGAGAGGGGAGCAGGAAAAGGAAGGGAGAAACGAAACTACAAAAGGGGGGACTACACAGGCATGAGGAACTTCCTACAACACGTTCAGTGGGAGAGAGAATTGGCAGGAAAACCAGTAAAAGAAATGATGGAATATGTGACAACCAAATGCAAAGAGGCAGAGAGAGGTTTGTCCCCAAGGGAAACAGAAGTAATGGGAAGACCAGAATGAGTCCTTGGTTCACCCAGAGGTGTAGGGAGGCAAAAACTAAGTGTAATAGAGAATGGAAAAAGTACAGAAGACAAAGGACCCAGGAAAATAAAGAGATTAGCCGAAGAGACAGAAACGAATATGCACAGGTAAGAAGGGAGGCTCAGCGACAATATGAAAATGATATAGCATCAAAAGTCAAGTCTGACCCGAAGCTGTTGTATAGCCACATCAGGAGGAAAACAACAGTCAAGGACCAGGTAATCAGGCTGAGGAAGGAAGGTGGGGAGTTCACAAGAAACGACCAAGAGGTATGTGAGGAGCTCAACATGAGATTTAAAGAAGTATTTACAGAGGAGACAGGAAGGACTCCAGGAATTCAGAATAGGGAGGTATACCAACAAGTGCTGGATGAAATACACACAACTGAGGAGGAGGTGAAGAAGCTGCTATGTGAACTCGATACCTCAAAAGCGGTGGGACCGGACAACATTTCTCCGTGGGTCCTTAGAGAGGGAGCAGAGATGTTGTGTGTGCCACTAACAAAAATCTTCAACACATCCATTGAAACTAGGCAACTACCTGAGGTTTGGAAGATGGCAAATGTAGTCCCAATTTTTAAGAAAGGAGACAGACACGAGGCATTAAACTACAGACCTGTGTCACTTCTTCTTCTTCTTGTAGGTTCGCCGGTATGTCCGGCCCGGGTCTTCTCCAAATGGTGACCCGGCCTGTGCCTGTGTCACTGACGTGTATAGTATGAAAAGTCATGGAGAAGATCATCAGGAGGAGAGTGGTGATTAGATTTTGCCACCGAAGTGGCTAGTTTATTGTGCACCCCATATCCATCCTGTGGACGGTAGCGCAAGAGCATATGGATACACAAAAGGCGTAGGCACTAGGCCCCAAAGGGGTTAACAATTGTACATTTGGGTTTATATCTACATTTCAATTATCTGTTACAAGCAAATTTAGGAAATTTGCTTAGTACAATTGGTGTCTTATTTCATGAATAAGATATCTTGACATGTCACCATAGGTTATTATACTGTTTATCTTTATATTCCTCAATAAGTGCACAATTAAGCACATAGTGTTCAAGACAGTGACCATATGCCTGATCACATAATTTACATTTAGTTTGATCATCATCCGTGTCTCCCAAACTGTCAGAAGTACTTGTAGCCAAGCCTAAGCCTGGCCACTACAACATCAGTCAGTCTGTTCACATTGCAAGTTGCTCCACAAACATGCCCATCTGTGCTCGCATTATCATGAGCACAGATAGACACGTTCATGGAAATTAATTTGGATTTATATCTACAGTTTACTTATCTGTTACAAGCAAATTTAGGAAATTTGCTTAATATAAGTGGTATCATACGTTCAATAATAAGATATCTTGACATGTCACATAGGTTATTATACTGTCTATCTCTATATTCCTCAATAAGTGGACAATTCAGCACATAGTGTTCAAGACAGTGACCATATGCCTGATCACATAATTTGCATTTAGTTTGATCATCATCTGTGTATCTCCCAAACTGCCAGAAGTACTTGTAGCCAAGCCTAATCCTGGCCACTACAACATCAGTCAGTCTGTGGAGCACCTAGAATGACACAAGCTTATAAACGACAACCAGCACGGTTTCAGGGAAGGAAAATCATGTGTCACAAACCTACTGGAGTTTTATGACAAGGTAACAGAAGTAAGACATGAGAGAGAGGGGTGGATAGACTGCATTTTCTTGGACTGCAAGAAGTCGTTCGACACAGTTCCTCACAAGAGGTTAATGCAAAGGCTAGAGGATCAGGCACACGTAACAGGAAAGGCACTGCAATGGATCAGAGAATATCTGACAGGGAGGCAACAACGAGTCATGGTACGTGACGAGGTGTCAGAGTGGGCACCTGTGACGAGTGGGGTTCCACAAGGGTCAGTCCTAGGACCTGTACTGTTTTTGGTATATGTGAATGACATAACGGAAGGGATAGACTCAGAAGTGTCCCTGTTTGCAGATGATGTGAAGTTAATGAGAAGAATTAAATCAGTCGAGGATCAGGCAGGACTACAAAGAGACCTGGACAGGCTACAAGCCTGGTCCAGTAACTGGCTCCTAGAATTTAACCCTGCCAAATGTAAAGTCATGAAGATCGGGGAAGGGCAAAGAAGACCGCAGACAGAGTATAGTCTAGGTGGCCAAAGACTGCAAACCTCACTCAAGGAAAAAGATCTTGGGGTGAGTATAATAACGAGCACATCTCCTGAGGCACACATCAATCAGATAACTGCTGCAGCATACGGGCGGCTGACAAACCTAAGAATAGCGTTCCAATACCTCACTAAGGAATCATTCAAGACTCTGTACACCATATACGTGAGGCCCATACTGGAGTATGCAGCACCAGTTTGGAACCCACACCTGGTCAAGCACGTCAAGAAATTAGAGAAAGTGCAAAGGTTTGCAACAAGACTAGTCCAGGTTTGTGTTGACAATATTGCTGGAAGGTTTGTGTTGACAATATTGCTGGAAGGTTTGTGTTGACAATATTGCTGGAAGGTTTGTGTTGACAATATTGCTGGAAGGTTTGTGTTGACAATATTGCTGGAAGGTTTGTGTTGACAATTTTGCTGGAAGGTTTGTAATATGTGGAGAAATCTTTCCCATATATCATCTTTGGCTGTGTGTCATCCTTCTCAATATGACAGTAATGTGGATTTTTTTTTCATAGTTTCCTAAATGTAGAACATATAAATGAATAATGTAATAATTGTGTAATAATATATGATGCTGATTTGACCTTCTCGAGAAATTTCGAGGGAGGGGGGTGGTGTAGAACAGCTGCAAAGTGACACTGAGGGAGAAGCCATATTGAATTTAATGTGTGCCTGGAATGAATTGTGCAGTGTAATCAGGCGTTCTCGAAGGTCAATTTGTGTATATCGGCCTCAATCCGTAATTTAGAAACTGCTGACACGTTCCTGCTGAAGAACTGGGATAAATTGTGTGGAAAGCCTTACAATTCGGCAACCAGGATGGAAAAAAAAGAGGACAACAATTCTCCCTGGAGAACACCTCAGCTAAGTGACGGTTCCCCATAACATACAGTAGTTTTTGCGTTGACCATCGTAAATTCTAGCTGCTAGGGTAAGGTTAGGGTGTGTTTCTTCAGCATTATCTGTCTTCCAGTAATTAAGTGGAAAGTATTAATACCAATTTCCCTATGCGTACCCAGCAAGCCTAATCATATACAGTACAAACAATTTTAATTTACCAGAGTAGCTGGTTTTAAAATTATAATAATTAATTTAATGTCAGGTGTAGCTTCTTGTGAGAGTGGTGAAGTTGGCATCGAGGGAATTACAGTACGGCGACCTACTGTGACTTAAGTCCGACATATCTCACCCAAATTACTTGCAAGTAATAATTCAGGTAATACCCTGTAAACCTCATGCAGGTAATTTGCTCATATAATTATAATAATCCACAAGTAACATGTGTACAGTGGGTAGAGAACCTTTCCGTATACAAACTTTCCCTCATCTCTCTAGACAGTTGCAAAGTTAGATGCATTTACAGTAATTTCCAAACAGTAATGGATAGAAAAAACGTCTTTTTAAAGGCAAACACAAATATTCGAGCTGATACAGTGTAAAAAATATCTTTAATGAACAATATAAGATATTTTTCATTATTAATTTAACCTCAGAACTTGGAAGGTTTAAATAAGCGCGGACATATTAACATATTAGAAAGATCCGCAGGCAGACTGTGGGGTCGACTGGTGGTGTTCTTACTCTTGCCAGGTCGAGCCCATCTTCAGGGCAATCTTGTTTTCACTATCTTTTTGTAATAAATCAGTGTCACAGTTTACGGGATATCGTGTGAATGACGTCATCCAAGACATCTGTCATCAGAAAAAATGAGATGAATTTGGTAAAATCTGGTTATTTTGTTTTGATGGGCAGTGCACTGAGTGTGACCAACTGTAATTAATGGTTGTTTCAGCTTTTTTTAAACATTTATGTATTATATAAAGATAAAATTACCAGTCTCATAAAAAATAAATAATTAAAGTATCCTATCGTGAAAGAACATAAAGCCACAATACCGTGACTGCAACAATACACAAATAACCCTCACATAGCAGAAACATCTGACGCTGTTTGACCTAGTTCTGGAGAGTGTCTTCATGGGTGTGTAGTTAGATCACCTTCCTCCAGTTTACATCACCTTCCTCCAGTTTACATCACCTTCCTCCAGTTTACATCACCTTCCTCCAGTTTACATCACCTTCCTCCAGTTTACA
>WNWK01034213.1:0-20589 GCA_009830355.1 Cherax destructor | reverse complement strand
ATGTGACAACAATATGCAAGAAACCAGAGGAGAGGTTTGTACCTAAGGGCAACAGAAATAACGAGAAGGCCAGGATGAGCACTTGGTTCACCCAAAGGTGTTGAGAGGCTAAAACCAAGTGTGCTAGAGAATGGAAGAAGTATAGAAGGCAAAGGACCCAGGAGAATTAGGAGAGCAGTCGAAGAGCCAAAAATGAATATGCTCAGGTAAGGAGGGAGGGCCAACAACAATATGAAAATGACATAGCAGCGACAGCCAAGTCCTACCCTTAGCTGTTGTACAGTCACATCAGGAGGAAAACAACAGTCAAGGACCAGGTAATCAGGCTAAGGAAGGAAGGAGGGGAGATCACAAGAAACGACCGAGAAGTATTTGAGGAGCTCAACATGAGATTCAAAGAAGTATTCACAGAGGAGACAGAAGGGACTTCAGAAAGATGGAGAGGTGGGGTACACCATCAAGTGTTGGACACAATACATACAACTGAGGAGGAGGAGAAGAGGCTGCTAAGCAAGAGAAAGGAGCAAAGGCGCTCTGTGTACTACTAACAACAATCTTCAACACATCTATCGAAACAGTGCGACTACCTGAGATATGGAAGACAGCAAATGTAGTCCCAATTTTTAAAAATACGAGACAGACACACAGCATTAAACTATAAACCAGTGTCACTGACATGTATAGTATGCAAAGTCATGGAGAAGATTATCAGGAGAAGAGTGGTGGAGCACCTAGAAAGGAATGAGCTTATCAACGACTACCTACTGTGTCACAAACCTAATGAAGTTCTATGACATGGTGACAGCAGTAAGACACGAGAGAGAGGGGTGGGTAGATTGCGTTTTATTGGACTGTAAGAGGGCTTTGACACAGTTCCACACAAGAGATTAGTGCAAAAGCTTTAGGACCAGGCAGGTATAACAGGGAAAGCATTGCAATGGATCAGATGGGAAGACGTCAGCGAGTCATGGTACGTGACGAGGTGTCAGAGTGGGCGCCTGTGACAAGTGGTTTTCCACAGGGGTCAGTCCTAGGACCGGTACTGTATCTGGTACATGTGAATGACATAACGGAAGGAATAGACTCAGAAATGTCCCAGTTTGCAGATGATGTGAAGTTAATGAGAATTCAATCGGAGGAAAACCAGGCAGACTACAAAAGGATCTGTACAGGGTACAGGCCTGCTCCAGAAACTGGCTCCTGGAGTTCAACCCAGTAAGTGCAAAGTCATGAAGATTAGGGAAGGGCAAAGAAGACCGCAGACAGAGTACAGTCTAGGTGGCCAAAGACTACAAACCTCACTCAAGGAAAAGGATGTTGGGGTGTGCCTAATACCGAGCACATCTCCTGAGGTGCACATCAACCAAATAACTGCTGCAGCAAATGGGCGCCTTGCAAACCTAAGAATAGCATTCCGACATCTCAGTAAGGAATCGTTTAGGACCCTGTACACCAAGTACGTCAGGCCCATATTGGAGTATGCAGCACCAGTTTGGAACCCACGCCTGGCCAAGCACGTCAGGAAATTGGAAGAAGTGCAAAGCTTTGCAACGAGACTAGTCCCGGAGAGGTTAACTGAAATTGACCTGACGACATTGGAGGACAGGAGAAAAAGGGGGGATATGGTAACGACATATAAAATACGGAGAGGAATCGAGAAGGTGGAGAGAGACAGGATGTTCCAGAGATGGGACACAGCAACAGAATGAGTCTCAGGGATGTTAGGAAGTATTTCTTCAGCCATAGAGTTGTTAGCAAGTGGAATAGTCTGGAAAGTGATGTAGTGGAGGTAAGATCCACACATAGCTTTAAGAACAGGTATGATAAAGCTTATGGTGCAGGGAGAGTGACCTAGTAGTGACCAATGAAGAGATGGGGCCAGGAGCTGTGACTCGACGTCTGTAACCACAATTAGGTGAGTATACACACACACACACTCATGGCGCAGGGAGAGTGACCCGGTAGCGGCCAGTGAAGAGGCGGGGCCAGGAGCTGTGACTCGACCCCTGCAACCACAACTAGGTGAGTACACACACACACAAGAGACCTGGACAGGCAACAAGCCTGGTCCAGTAACTGGCTCCTTGAATTTAACCCTGCCAAATGTAAAGTCATGAAGATAGGTGAAGGGCAAAGAAGACCGCAGACAGAGTATAGTCTACGTGGCCAAAGACTGCAAACCTCACTCAAGGAAAAAGATATTGGGGTGAGTATAATACCGAGCACATTTCCTGAGGCACATATCAATCAGATAACTGCTGCAGCATACGGGCTGCTGGCAAACCTAAGAATAGCGTTCCAATACCTCACTAAGGAATCGTTCAAGACTCTGTACACCATATATGTCAGGCCCATACTGGAGTGTGCAGCACCAGTTTGGAACCCACACTTGGTCAAGCACGTCAAGAAATTAGAGAAAGTGCAAAGGTTTGCAACAAGACTAGTCCCAGAGCTAAGGGGATTGTCGTACGACGAAAGGTTAAGGGAAATCGGCCTGACGACACTAGAGGACAGGAGGGTTGAGGGAGACATGATAACGACATATAAAATACTACGAGAAGGTGGACAGAGACAAGATGTTCCAGAGAGGGGACACAGCAACAAGGGGTCACAATTGGAAGTTGAGGACTCCTATGTGGCAAAGGGATGTTAGGAAGTATTTCTTCAGTCATAGAGTTGTCAGGAAGTGGAATAGACTAGAAAGTGACGTTGTGGAGGCAGGAACCATACATAGTTTTAAGACAAATAGGTGAGTACACACACACACATACACACATGTGTAATTTTAACCGCAAAGAAATCGACTGGGAAAATTGGGACCCGCAAGGGAGACTAGAAACGTAGAGAGATAAGATGATGGGGTTTTGGAAAACGAGAGAGAAAGAAAGAAGGGTATGAGCCAGCAACCATGCAGTCCTTGGTCAACCTTGTGGAAGTCAGTGAGGGAAGAGTAGCAGGTGGGAGACAAGATAAACCACATTTCAGAAGAGGAAATTAAGCAGGGCAGGGATAAGAGAGTTCCTGAACGAATTACAGGAGGACATGGAACTGAAGGGAAAGTCAACTAATAAGAAGAAGTAGGACCTCGTCTAAAAAAACGTGCGAGTTAATGGTAATATAAAAGACTTCCTGAGGTTTAACCATACAGAGGGGGGGAACAAAATTACCAAAAGCATGGAAATATGCGGAAATATTTAGAAATCAAAGACAGAAGAAAACAGAGAGAGGGAGCGAGAGGCCAGCAAGAGAGTAAAAGAGATAAACATGGAAGGTTGAGAGAAGAATGTGAGTGGCAACATGAGGATGACATACCAGCAAAACACAAATGCTACATAGCCACATCAGAAGAAAGACGACAGTGAAAGACCAGGTAATAAGACAGAAGGAAGGAAGATCTCACGAGAGAAGACAAGGAAGTCTGTGAGGAGCTGAATAAACGACTCGTGGTATTTTTATTGTAAGTAAAGGCAACACCAGAGAGTCGAGGGAAAAGGGTACATTATCAGGTACTGAGTACCATGCACAAAACAAGGGAAGAGATGATGATACTACAGAGTGAGCTGCGAGCATCGAAGGCAGTAGGAGCTGATCAAGGTCACCATGGATTCCGCGAGAGAGAGTAGAGGCACTGTACAAACTGCTACCTAAACTCTTCAATAAGTCAATGGATTAGAAGCAATTGTCAGAGATCTGGAAGGAAGTAAATGTAGTTCCAGTATTTAAGAAAGGACACAGAGACAGACATTAAACATTAAAATACAAACTAGTGTCACTGACCTACCATGTAAAACAATGGATAAGATAATCAGGAAAATGGCTGTACACTTGAGAAGTGATTTCGTAAACAACAATCAGTACAGGTTTAGAGATGACAAATCTTGTCCCACAAACCTGCTGTAGTTCCTTGACTCCGTAACAGAAATAAGACAATGGAAAGAGATGAGTTCAATGCAGATAAATGCAAGGTTCTGAAGCTCGGGAGTGTCCATAACCCAAGCACTTATAAGTTAAATAACGTAGAACTTAGCCATACAGATTGCGAAAAGGACTTGGGGGTTATGGTAAGCAGCAACCTTAAACCAAGACAGCAATGCCTAAGCGTAAGTAATAAGGCAAACAGATTACTGGGATTTATATCAAGAAGTGTAAGCAACAGGAGTCCAGAGGTTATATTACAGCTTTATACATCGTTAGTAAGGCCTCACCTAGATTACGCAGCTCAGTTCTGGTCTCCATATTACAGAATGGCTATAAATTCGTTAGAAAACATTCAGCGTAGAATGACTAAATTAATACATAGCATTAGAAATCTTCCGTATGAAGAAAGATTGAAGACCATTAAATTACATTCACTTGTAAGACGAAGAATGAGGGAAGACATGATCGAGGTATACAAGTGGAAAATGGGTATTAACAAAGGGGATATAAATAAGGTCTTCAGGATATCTCTCCAAGAGAGAACCCGCAATAATGGATTCAAGTTAGATTTAGAAAGGATATAGGAAAGTATTGGTTTGGAAATAGGGTAGTTGATGAGTGGAACAGTCTGCCTAGTAGGGTTATTGAAGCAAGGACCTTGGGTAGTTTCAAATTTAGGTTGGATAAATTCATGAGTGAGAGGGGTTGGTTTTGAGTGGGACTCGCATATGAGTAAATAGAATTATCAAAGCTTATTTCTTGGGTAGCATTGAAAATTTGGGTTGAGCAAATATTCTGTTAGTGGGATGGATTGTGAAGGACTTGCCTAGTATGGGCCAACAGGCCTGCTGCAGTGTTCCTCCTTTCTTATGTTCTTATGTGAACTCGATACCTCAAAAGCGGTGGGACCTGACAACATTTCTCCGTGGGTCCTTAGAGAGGGACCAGAGATGTTAAGTGTGCCACTAACAAAAATCTTCAACATATCCATTGAAACTGGGCAACTACCTGAGGTGTGGAAGATGGCAAATGTAGTCCCAATTTTTAAGAAAGGAGACAGACACGAAGCATTAAACTACAGACCTGTGTCACTGAAGTGTATAGTATGCAAAGTCATGGAGAAGATCATCAGGAGGAGAGTGGTGGAGCACCTAGAAAGACACAAGCTTATAAACGACAACCAGCACGGTTTCAGGGAAGGAAAATCCTGTGTCACAAACCTACTGGAGTTTTAAGACAAGGTAACAGAAGTAAGACACGAGAGAGAGGGGTGGATAGACTGCATTTTCTTGGACTGCAAGAAGGCGTTCGACACAGTTCCTCACAAGAGGTTAATGCAAAAGCTAGAGGATCAGGCACTCGTAACAGGAAAGGCACTGCAATGGATCAGAGAATATCTGACAGGGAGGCTACAACGAGTCATGGTATGTGACGAGGTGTCAGAGTGGGCACCTGTGACGAGTGGGGTTCCACAAGGGTCAGTCTTAGGACCTGTACTGTTTTTGGTATATGTGAATGACATAACGAAAGGGATAGACTCAGAAGTGTACCTGTTTGCAGATGATGTGAAAATAATGAGAAGAATTAAATCAGTTGAGGATCAGGCAGGACTACAAAGAGACCTAGACAGGCTACAAGCCTGGTCCAGTAAATGGCTCCTTTAATTTAACCCTGCCAAATGTAAAGTCATGAAGATCGGGGAAGGGCAAAGAAGACCGCAGACAGAGTATAATCTAGGTGGCCAAAGACTGCAAACCTCACTCAAGGAAAAAGATCTTGGGGTGAGTATAATACTGAGCACATCTCCTGAGGCACACATCAATCAGATAACTGCTGCAGCATACGGGCGGCTGGCAAACCTAAGAATAGCGTTCCAATACCTCACTAAGGAATCGTTCAAGACTCTGTACACCATATACGTCAGGCCCATACTGGAGTATGCAGCATCAGTTTGGAACCCACACCTGGTCAAGCACGTCAAGAAATTAGAGAAAGTGCAAAGGTTTGCAACAAGACTAGTCCCAGAGCTAAGGGGATTGTCCTATTAAGAAAGGTTAAGGGAAATTGGCCTGACGACACTAGAGGACAGGAGGGTTAGGGGAGACATGATAACGACATGTAAAATACTGTGAGGAATAGATAAGGTGGACAGAGACAAGATGTTCCAGAGAGGGAACACAGAAACAAGGGGTCACATGAATGTTAGGAAGTATTTCTTCAGTCATAGAGTTGTCAGGAAGTGGAATAGCCTAGAAAGTGACGTAGTGGAAGCAGGAACCATACATAGTTTTAAGACGAGGTTTGATAAAGCTCATGGAGCAGGGAGAGAGAGGACCTAGTAGCAATCAGTGAAAAGGTGGGGCCAGGAGCTATGACTCGACCCCTGTAACCACAAATAGGTGAGTACACACACACACACACACACACATACACACACACACACACAAACACATACACACACACACACACAAACACACAAAAAAAGGGAGGAAGAGTGGTGAAGGAAGCTGGAAGAGCTCGCTAAGAAAATGGAGGAGAGGATAACTGCAGAGAGCAGGATCTGGGAGCTACAAACTATAGCAGCAGAAGCTAAGATACAGAGCTTAGAAGAGGAACTCAAAAATCTGAAACAGCCTAAAGAACCAAAGGACAGTACAACCATGATATAAGGAACTTCTACATCAGTCATAGATGAGGGCAATGTAGTGAGCAAATTAGTTATACTGTATGCAAAGGCCCTATCAGACCCATGTGGGGCCTGAAAAAAGACCAGGAGCACATCAAAAACGTATGAGGGGACTAAAGACAATGAAAAAGCTAACCTATATGCAGAGGCTCTAACATACAACTGCAGTGCCCAGGGACAGCTGAGCAGGAAAAAAAACAGACCACTGAGCCACTGAGCACAGGGAGATCAGCTAGGGAAGAGATTGAAGGAAGGAATACTTCAATGACAGGAACTAAATCGTCTCAGGAGATGCAAAGGAAAATACATTGGGAGGACGAAAGGGAGAGGTCAGTTTTTGTCTACGGGCTCCAGGAAGTTGAACTGTAAACTTATGAAGCAAGAAAACAGGAGGAGAAAAAAGCGATTGAAAGTATCATGAAAGCAATAGGAGATGACGACATGACCCAGTTGACAAATTTTTGGAGAATTGGGTGGTTTGCAAGAGGGAAAAAACAGCCAGTCAAAGTGATTTTCAAGGCAGAATCTGCTCGAAACAGGATCCTGCAGGAAAAAGCATGACTAAGGGACACACCGGAGTACTGGAGAGTGTACCTCGACTGAGACAGAACACAAGAAAAAAGGAAGCTCCTGAAAGAGAGGTTACAAAGAAGCAAGGAGGAGCGAGAGGCTATGGTGGAGATGAGCAGGAGAACCCAGATCCAGGTGGAAGGGCAAACACAGCCTCCTCCAGAACTACCCACAGAAGGAATCCAACCATGGCAACCCCAATGCAACCGACTAATCTAAACCAGAACCCACACTGTACCCTCTGCCCCCACCCCTTAATCACAATCCCCACCCTCACAGCAAACTCCCATTGGCTCTCGGCCCCCACCCCCTCATCACAAACCTCACCCCACAGCCACCCCCCTTAGGCCCCCGCCAAGGCTTCTGCTTTCCCAACCCCACCATTCTCCCCAGACCACAGTTTTAGAAAGGAAGTTGAAGGTTTGGTATTCGAACGTGGATGGAATAACAAATAAATGTGAGGAGTGGCACGAAAGAATCAAGGAGATGTCCCCAGACATCATAGCAGACACAGAAACAAAACTCACTGGGACGATAACAGATGTAATTTTCCCACCCAGATATCAGATCCTGAGGAAAGATATAAGAGCAGAGGGGAAGAAGGGGTTGTACTGCTCATTAAAAACTGATGGGGATTTGAGGAAATAGAAGGCATGGACGAGATTGGAGAAAGGGGTTACATAGTAGGTACACTTCAGTCTGAGGAATATAAGGTAGTCATTGTAGTAATGTATAATCCACCACAGAACTGCAGGAGACCAAGAGAGGAATATGAAGAGAGCAATGGTGGACACACTAGCTGAGGTGGCCAGAAGAGCTCACTCAAGTAGAGCAAAGTTACTGATTATGGGCGATTTCAACCACAGGGAGATTGATTGGGAAAACCTGGAGCCACACGGGGGTCCGGAAACAAGGAGAGCCTAAGATGATGGATGTGGTACTGGAAAACCTCATCCATCAGCGTGTTAGGGACACTACCAGAGAGAGAGAGGGGCAGATGAACCAGCAAGACTGGACCTCGTGTTCACCCTGAGCAGTTCAGACATTGAGGACATCACATATGAGAGGCCCCTTGGAGCTAGTGATCATGTGGTTCTGTGCTTTCAATACATAGTAGAATTACAAGTGGAGAGGGTAACAGGAGCTGAATGGGAAAAGCCAAACTATGAAAGAGGGGATTACACAGGTATGAGGAACATCCTGTAGGCAGGAGGTTCAGTGGGACAGAGAATTGGTAGGAAAGTCAGTAAACGAAATGATGGAATATGTAACAACAAAATGCAAGGAAGCAGAGGAAAGGTTTGTTCCCAAGGGCAACAGAACTAATGGGAAGACCAGAACGAGCCCTTGGTTTACTCGAAGGTGTAGGGAGGCATAAACTAAGTGGACTAGAGAATGGAAAAAGTACAGAAGGCAAAGACCCAGGCAAATAAAGAGATTAGTCAAAGAGCCAGAAACGAGTATGCACAGATAAAGAGGGAGGCCCAGCAACAGTACGAAAACAACATAGCATCGATAGTCAAGTCTGACACTAAGCTTTTGTATATCCACATCAGGAGAAAGACAACAGTCAAGGACCAGGTAATCAGGCAGAGGAAAGAAGGTGGGGAGCTCACAAGAAACGACCAAGAAGTATGTGAGGAGCTAAACACGAGATTTAAGGAAGTATTTACAGTGGATACAGAACGGACTCTGGGAAGACAGAACAGAGGGGTACACCAACAAGTGTTGGATGAAATACACACAACCGAGGAGTAGGTGAAGAAGCTGCTAAGTGACTTTGATACCTCAAAGGCGGTGGGACCGGACAACATCTCTCCGTGGGTCCTAAGAGAGGGAGCAGAGTCACTGTGTGTGCCACTAACCACAATATTCAACACATCCCCTGAAACTGGGCAACTACCTGAGGTATGGAAGACGAAAATGTAGTCCCCATTTTTAAGAAAGGAGACAGAAACGAGGCACTAAACTATAGACCAGTGTCACTTACGTGTATAGTATGCAAAGTCATGGAGAAGATTATCAGGAGAAGAGTGGTGGAGCACCTGTAACGGATCATGATTATAAACGACAACCAGCACGGATTTATGGAGGCCATATACTGTGTCACAAACCTACTGGAGTTTTATGACAAGGTGACAGAAGTAAGACACAAGAGAAACGAGTGGGTTGATTGCATTTTCTTGGACTGCAAGAAGGCCTTCGACACAGTTTCTCACAAGAGATTAGTGCAGAAGCTAGAGGATCAGGCACGTTTAACAAGAAGGGTACTGCAATGCATCAGAAAATACCTGACAGGGACGCAACAACGAGTCATGGGAAGGGATGAGGAATCACAGTGAGCGCCTGTGACGAGCGGGGTCCCACTGGGGTCAGTCCTAGGACCAGTGCTTTTTTTGGTATACGTGAATTACATGATGGAAGAGATAGACTCAGAAGTGTCCCTGTTCGAAGACAATGTGAAGTTAATGAGGAGAATTAAATCAAATGAGGATCGGGCAGGACTACAAAGAGACCTGGACAGGCTGGACGCATGGTCCAGCGACTGGCTTCTTGAATTTAACCCCACCAAATGTCAAGTCATGAAGATCGGGAAAGGGCAAAGAAGACCCCAGCCAGAATATAGGGTAGGTGGCCAAAGACTGCAAACCTCCCTCAAGGAGAAAGATCTTGGGGTGAGTATAATGCCGAGCACGTCTCCGGAAGCACACATAAACCAGATAACAGCTGCAGCATATGGGCGCCTGGCAAACCTGAGAATAGCGTTCTGATACCTCAGTAAGGAATCATTCAAGACTCTGAACACAGTGTACGTCAGGCCCATACTGGAGTATACAGCACCAGTTTGGAACCCACACCTGGTCAAGCAAGTCAAGATATTAAAGAAAGTGCAAATATTTGCAACAAGGGAAGTTCCGGAGCTAAAGGGAATGTCCTACGTAAAAAGGTAAAGGGAAATCGGCCTGACGACGCTGTAGGACAAGAGGGTTAGGGGAGACATGATACCGACATACAAAATACTGCGAGGAATAGATAATTTGGACAAAGACAGGATATTCCAGAGATGACACACAGAAACAAGGGGTCACAATTGGAAGGTGAAGACTCACGTGAGTCAAAGGGATGTTAGGAGTTATTTCTTCAGTCATAGAGTTGTCAGGAAGTGGAATAGTCTGGCATGTGATGTAGTGGAGGCAGGAACCATACTAGTTTTAAGACTAGGTATGATAAAGCTCATGGTGCACGGAGAGAGGACGTAGTAGCGATCAGTGAAAAGGCGGGGCCAGGAGCTGAGTCTCAACCTCTGCAACCACAAATAGGTGAGTACACACACACATTCTGCCTCTATTTGGAGCTGTTCCATACTACGGCAATCTTTGTATTGAATTGGGCAAAGGAATCTACCTGATTCTGTAATTAGAATAACATGCTTGTGTCTGGCAAACATTCTTTGGTACCTGTGGCGTGTCTGCTCCACATCAATACAGCAGGAGCTGTAAAGAAGGAGGGAGGAAGGGAGGGAAGGAAGAAGGAAGGAAAGGAAGAAGGGAGAGAAGGAGGACGAAGTAGGGATTGAGTTCGGGAAGAGAGAGGTGACGGGACTGAGGGTGGAAGGTAGGAAGGGAAGAAGGTATGGAGGTTTAGGGAGCAAGAGGGAGAGGGATGGGGGAGGGAATGTTGGGTCCTCCCTGGGATATTTAACTTGGATGGTGAGTTAAATGAAAGAATAGCAGGTGTGTCACCAAGCACAATAGCTATCAAAGAAACAACATTAATAAAAATGATAGCATATACACTATTCCCAGCAAGGTAGCAAGTAATAAGGAATGAATAGGTAACATATGAGGCACTGGAGTGACATTATTGGCCAAAAACTTGCGGAAATTGCACAGTGACAAGCTTAGAGGCCTCATACGTGCGGCAAGCAGTAACAGCCTGGTTGATCAGGCTTGATCCACAGGGAGGTCTGGTCGTGGACCGGGCCGCGGGGGCGCTGATCCTCGTAATACCCTCCAGGTAGACTCCAGGTAGGTAGACACACTAACCCGCCACCAAACAGGAGAAGACCGAGATACAAATAGGAAGACACAACTGAGAGATAACTATCAATATTTAGAACACAGCTAGTAGTTTAAAGGCTTGTAGAAACTGGTCGTAACTAAGTCAACAATCAAGACAGTCAGCAGAGCAGAACAAGGGCACGGTACACACAACAGGGCAGAACAAGGGCACGGTACACACAACAGGGCAGAACAAGGGCACGGTACACACAACAGGGCAGAACTAGGGCAATGGAAACACAGCAGGGTAGAACAAGGGCAAGGTACACACAGCAGGGTAGAACAAGGGCAAGGTAAACACAGCAGGGTAGAACAAGGGCAAAGTAAGCACAACAGGGTAGAACAAGGGCAAGGTGAACACAGCAGGGTAGAACAAGGGCAAGGTGGACACAGCAGGGTAGAACAAGGGCAAGGTAAATACAGCAGGGATTGATTTCTTTACTCATGTATTCCATCACCAATATTTACATCATGTTCAAAGTTAATAATTAGAGACGTCAGAGTGAAATGGTGCAACTCAGAGCCACTCACGACCAGTGTCTGTGGAAGTCTGCCACTCAGCCAGGTGGACAGGAGTGACGTCGCCTTCGCTGATGTAGCCGGCTTCCATGTGATTGGTGGGTTGAACTGGACAATAAGTGCAGCAGTGGGGTCCCAGAACAGTGACACTCTGAAGCGCCAGTTAACTTGTCGAAAGGAAATGACAGATGGTTGTATGATGAACTTTGAATATAATGTAACATAGTGCACGCCACAGTCAACAACTGACAGACTCAGAGCCGGAGGGGGAAAGGGGGCAAATGCCCTGAGCCCCCTGCCAGAGGGGCCCCCCAATGAAGGACTTCCTTTATAACAAAATGTAATAATAAAAAAATTAGTTTAATTAATAAAAGGAATTACAAATAAAGTGTGTGTGGGGGCATCAGAAAATAGAAAGAAAAGGTGCCCTTCCCCCTCTCCCTTTGAATAACTTGACTTAACTATTTCTGGTTAGCGTGAGTTTAGAGATAAATGACCAGACCATGAGGTCAAAGGTGACCAGGTTATGCATGTGTGTGTGTGTGCGTGTGTGTCTGTGTCTGTGTGTGTGACGTAGCTATTGTGTGTATGGCTTTGATTGGCTATGTCGACCTCAGAAGGGCTA
Source organism: Cherax destructor (assembly GCA_009830355.1). Classification (NCBI taxonomy): domain Eukaryota; kingdom Metazoa; phylum Arthropoda; class Malacostraca; order Decapoda; family Parastacidae; genus Cherax; species Cherax destructor. The sequence continues at coordinate 8,210 of WNWK01034213.1, read as the reverse complement.
TTTCTGGTTAGTGTCAGTGTAAAGGTCAATAACCAACGAGTCAATTAGTGCTAGGCAATGGTGTGGGGCAGTGGTGTCCGTGTTTTACATGTGTGTTGTCCACAAAGACTTGTAATATATCATTGTTTAGCAATTACATCTTACACTGTTACACACGAATACACATCCACACACACACACACACAAAAAAAAAAAAAAAGACGACGAGCAGAAGAACCCAGACCTAGGTGGAAGGACAAACACACCCTACAGAAACATCCGCAGAAGGACTCCAACCACGACAACCCCAAGGCAATTGAACAATCTAAACCAACACTCACATACTGTTCCCTCTGTCCCCACCCCCACACCACAAACCCCACCTCTATAGCAACCCCCTATGGGCACTCTGCCCCCACCCCTCATCACAAACCCCACCCCCACAGAAACCCCCTATAGGCCCCGATAGAGCTCCCACTCCCCCAACCCCAACATTCTTCAAGAACCACAGTTTTAGAAAAGAAGTTGAAGGTTTGGTACACGAACGCAGATGGAATAATGAATAAATATGAAGAGTGGCATGAAAGAATCAATGAGAAGTCACCAGACATCATAGCAGTCACAGAAACGAAACTCACCGAGACAATAACAGATGTAATATTCCCACCAGGATATCAGAACCTGACGAAAAATAGAAGAAGAGGGGGAGGAGGGGTTGCACAGCTCATAAAAAAAACAATATAGATTTGAGGAAATGGAAAGCATGGACGAGATTGGAGAAAGGGGTTACATAGTAGGTACACTTCAGTCTGGGGAATATAAGGTAGTCATTGTAGTAATGTATAATCCACCAAATAACTGCAGGAGGCCAAGAGAGGAATACGAAGAGAGCAACAGAGCAATGGTGGACACACTGGCTGAGGTGGCAAGAGAGCTCACTCGAGCAGAGCAAAGATACTGGTTATGGGTGATTTCAACCACAGGGAGATCGATTGGGAAAACCTGGAGCCACATGGGGGTCACGAAACATGGAGAGTTAAGATGATGGATGTGGTACTGGAAAACCTCATGCATGTTAAGGACACTACCAGAGAGAGAGGGGAGGATGAACCAGCAAGACTGGACCTCGTGTTCACCCTGAGCAGTTCAGACATTGAGGACATCACATATGAGAGGCCCCTTGGAGATAGTGATCATGTGGTTCTGTGCTTTCAATACATAGTAGAATTACAAGTGGAGAGGGTAACAGGAGCTGAATGGGAAAAGCCAAACTATAAAAGGGGGGATTACACAGGTATGAGGAACATCCTGCAGGAGGTTCAGTGGGACAGAGAATTGGTAGGAAAGTCAGTAAACGAAATAATGGAATACGTAACAGCAAAATGCAAGGAGGCACAGGAAAGGTTTGTTCTCAATAATGGGAAGACCAGAAAGAGCCCTTGGTTTACCCGATGGTGTAGGGAGCCAAAAACTAAGTGCACTAGAGAATGGAAAAAGCACAGAAGGCAAATAAGGAAAATAAGGAGATTAGTCAAAGAACAAGAATCGAGTATGCACAGATAAGGAGGGATGCCAAGCGACAGGACGAAAACAACATAGCATCGAAAGTCAAGTCTGACCCGAAACTGCTGTATAGCCACATTAGGAGGAAGACAACAATCAAAGACCAGGTGATCAGGGTGAGGAAAGAAGGTGGGGAACTCACAAGAAACGATTAAGTGGTATGTGAGGAGCTCAACACGAGATTTAAGGAAGTATTGACAGTGGAGACAGAAAGGACTCTGGGAGGACAGAACAGAGGGGGACATCAACAAGGAATATTCCAACAACTGTTGGATGACATACACACAACTGAGGAGTAGGTGAAGAAGCTGCTAAGAGACCTTGATACCACAAAGACGGTGGGACCGGACATCATCCCGTGGGTCCTTAGAGAGGGAGCAGAGACGCTGTGTGTGCCACTAACAACAATCTTCAACACATCACTCGAAACTGGGCAACTACCTGAGGTATGGAAGACGAAAATGTAGTCCCCATTTTTAAGAAAGGAAACAGAAACGAGGCACTAAACTATAGACCAGTGTCACTGACATGTATAGTATGCAAAGTCATGGAGAAGATTATCAGGAGGAGAGTGGTGGAACACCTGGAATGGAACAAGATTATAAATGACAACCAGCACGGATTCAGGGAAGGCAAATCTTGTGTCACAAACCTCCTAGGGTGGGTTGACTGCATTTTCTTGGACTGCAAGAAGGCCTTCGATACAGTTCCTCACAAGAGATTAGTGCAGAAACTAGAGGATCAGGCACGTGTAACAGGAAGGGCACTGCAATGGATCAGAGAATACCTGACAGGGAGTCTACAACGAGTCATGGTACATGATGAGGTATCACTGTTGGCTCCTGTGACGAGCGGGGTCCCACAGGGCCAGTGCTATTTTTGGTATATGTGAATGACATGATGGAATGGATAGACTCAGAAGTGTCCCTGTTCGCAGATAATGTGAAGTTAGTGAAGAGAATTAAATAAGATGAGGATCAGGCAGGACTACAAAGATACCTGCACAGGCTGGACACGTGGTCCAGCAACTGGCTTCTCGAATTTAACCCCGCTAAATGCAAAGTCATGAAGATCGGGGAAGGGCAAAGGAGACCGCAGACAGAGTATAGGATAGGTGGCCAAAGACTGCAAACCTCACTCAAGGAGAAAGATCTTGGGGTGAGTATAACACCGAGCACGTCTCCGAAAGCATACATCAACCAGATAACTAGTGCAGCATATGGGCGCCTGGCAAACCTGAGAATAGCGTTCCGATACCTTAGTAAGGAATCGTTCAAGACACTGTACATTACCTGGAGTTTACCTGGAGAGTGTTCCGGGGGTCAACGCCCCCGCAGCCCGGTCTGTGACCAGGCCTCATTATGGATCAGGGCCTGATCAACCAGGCTGTTACTGCTGGCCGCACGCAGTCCAGCGTACGAACCACAGCCTGGCTGGTCAGGTACCTACTTTAGGTGCCTGTCCAGTGCTTGCTTGAAGACAGCCAAGGGTCTATTGTAATCCCCCTTATGTATGCTGGGAGGCAGTTGAACAGTCTTGGGCCCCTGACACTTATTGTGTTGTCTCTCAACGTGCTAGTGGCACCCCTGCTTTTCATTGGGGGGATGTTACATCGTCTGCCGAGTCTTTTGCTTTCGTAGGGAGTGACTCTCGTGTGCAAGTTTGATACTAATTCCTCTAGGATTTTCCATGTGTATATAATAATGTATCTCTCCCGCCTGCGTTCAAGGAAGTAGAGGTTTAGGAACTTCAAGCGTTCCCAGTAATTGAGGTGGTTTATCAGTTATGCACGCCGTGAAGGTTCTCTGCACATTTTCTAGGTCAGCAACTTCACATGCCTTGAAAGGTGCAGTTAATGTGCAGCAATATTCCAGCCTAGATTGAACAAACGACCTGAAAAGTGTCAACATGGGCTTGGCATCCCTGGTTTTGAAGGTTCTCATTATCCATCCTGTCAGTTTTCTAGCAGATGCGATTGCTACAGTGTTATGGTCCTTGAAGGTGAGATCCTCTGATATGATCACTCCCAGGTCTTTGACATTAGTTTTTCGCTCTATAGTGTGGTTGGAATTTGTTTTATACTCCGATGAAATTTTAATTTCCTCACGTTTTCCATATCGGAGTATTTTAAATTTCTCATCATTGAACTTCATATTGTTTTCTGCAGCCCATTTAAAGATTTGGTTGATGTCTGCTTGGAGTCTTGCAGTGTCTTCAATGGTGGACACTGTCATGCAGATTCGGGTGCCATCTGCAAAGGAAGACACAGCACTGTGGCTTATATTCCTGTCTATGTCCGATATGAGGATGAGGAACAAGATGGGAGCGAGTACTGTGCCTTGTGGAACAGAGCTTTTCAACCTAGCCGCCTCAGATTTACTCTTTGTATTCTACTTGTTAGGAAATTATAGATCCATCTACTAACTTTTCCTGTTATTCCTTTATCACGCATTTTGTATGCTATTACACCATGGTCACACTTGTCAAAGGCTTTTGCAAAGTCTGTATTTAACATCTGCATTCTGTTTGTCTTCTAGAGCATCCAGGACCTTGTTGTAGTGGTCCAGTAGTTGGGACAGACAGGAACGACCTGCTCTAAACGCATCCTGCCCTGGGTTGGGTAATTGATGGGTATCTGTTTCGATCTTACTTCTTAGAACCCTTTCAAAGATTTTTATGATATGGGACGTTAGCGCTAATGGTCTGTAGTTCTTTGCTATTGCTTTACTGCCCCCTTTGTGGAGTGGAGCTATGTCTGTTGTTTTTAGTAACTGCGGGACGACCCCAGTGTCCATGCTCCCTCTCCATAGGATGTTAAAAACACGTGATACGGGCTTTTTGCAGTTCTTGATGAACACGGAGTTCCATGAGTCTAGGCCTGGGGCAGAGTGCATGGGCATGTCATTTATCGCCTTTTCGAAGTCATTTGGCGTCAGGGTAATGTCAGATAGGCTTGCTTCTATCAAGTTCTGTGGCACTCTCATAAAAAATTCATTTAGGTCTTCGACTCTCAGTCTGGTTAGCGGCTCGCTAAAAACTGAGTCATACTGGGACTTTAGTAGCTCACTCATTTCTTTGCTGTCATCTGTGTAGGGGCCCAATACTGGATGTTGTTTTCGACTTTTATTTGGCATAAGAAATTAAATACTTTGGGTTTCTTTCAATTTCATTTATGGCTTTTAGTTCTTCCTGCGTTTCTTGATTCCTGAAAGATTCCTTTAGTTTAAGTTCGATGTTTGCTATTTCTCTGACCAGTGTCTCCCTACGTATTTTAGATATATTGACCTCTTGTAGCCGCTCTGTTATTCTTTGCCTACGCCTGTATAGGGAGCGCCTGTCTCTTTCTAGTTTACCTCTTCCCCTCCTTTTTCTTAAGGGACTTTGCCTTGAGCAAACCTCAAGTGCCACAGAGTTAATTTGTTCTAGACATAGCTTAGGATCTGAGATGCTTAGGCTATCTTCAAAGTTTATATCATTTAGGACTTTGTTTACTTGGTCCCACCTTATGTTTTTGTTATTGAAGTTGAATTTGGTGAAGGCTCCCTCGCGACTGATCACATTTGGTCGGTGTGGGGCCCCGCGCATACATGTCTGGACCTCTATTATGTTGTGATCTGAGTATATTGTTTTTTATATGATGACATTCGTATCAGATCATCATTGTTAGTGAAGATGAGGTCCAGTGAATTCTCCAATCTTGTAGGCTCTATTATTTGCTGGTTTAAGGTGAATTTGGTGCAGAGATTTAAAAGCTCGTGTGTGTGCGAGTTTTCATATGAGCTGCCTCCTGGTGTTATCTCTGCTACCACATTGTTTGCAATATTCCTCCATTTTAGGTGCCTTAGGTTGAAATCCCCCAGGAGCAAGATGTTGGGGGCAGGAGCTAGAAGGTTTTCCATACAGTGGTCAATTTTCAGAAGCTGTTCTTGGAATTGATGGGACGTTACATCCGGGGGCTTGTATACAACCACGATGACCAGGTTTTGATTCTCGATCTTTACTGCTAAAACTTCAACTACATCATTTGAGGCATTTAGTAGTTCTGAGCATATAAGTGACTCTGTGATTTACAGGTCAATCCCCCCCCTCTTTTTCCTGTTCACTCTGTCACATCTGTATAGGTTGTAGCCCGGGATCCATATTTCATTGTCCAAGTGATCCTTTATGTGGATCTCTGTGAAAGCCGCAAACATTGCATTTGACTCTGTAAGCAGTCCACGGATGTAAGGTATTTTGTTGTTCTTCGCTGGCTTTAGACCCTGTATATTTGCAAAGATGAATGTCGTCGGATTGGTGGTATGGGGGGGAGGTCTTTTTTTCCTGGCACTAAAATCTGTTGTTCTGGAGTGGAGGCCATTGACTGTGATTCCACTCCAAAAATGATTGCAGTTGGTGTACGATTTCTGTCATTTCCTGCCAGCTTTTTTCCCTTCCTGGCGCTAAAAAACCTCTGTGGAGTGGCTATGGCTACCCAGGTTTTCCCATGGTCTGGATGTTCTGTGTCGTCTTGTACCCTTTAGGTGGTGTGCCTGGTCTTTCCTGAACTGATGAGTGGCACATTTCAGGGTGGAAAAGCTTACAGGAAGGGAGGTTGCATTTTCCTGTTGTCATATGGACACGGCATTTTCTGGGGTGGTTAAAGTTGCATGTCCCATCTGTTTTCCCAGATATTCCATGCCTGCAGATACCAAGTGCATAATATATGCATAGGCCTGGTTTTTGATTGCCTTGGTTTTTTGTGACTGTGTTCCCTATTGTATTCCCTACTGGAGCTTGTTTTCCTGTCTCATTTCTATCTTCAGCACTAGTGCTGACAATGGAGCCTTCATCAGTTGTTTCTGGTAATTTATCTTCAGTATTTCCCGGGGCATCCCCTTGGTTACTATCTACCGTGGTATTGCTAGTTTGTAACATTGGTTTTTGTATGCCCTTGTCTACACCTGTTTCCCCACTAGAGCTCCTGTCCCCCTTCAGGCCACCATCATTTATTTCTCCATTCTTACAGTTACTGTCTACCAGGACAGCATTTGTACAAGGGGCGATAACACCATCTGGCCCGGATTTTTTATTTTCCCAACTGTTATAGAATCCCGTCATGACTTTTATGAAGGCCGGTTTGATGTTGTCATCTTTTAATATCAATGTGATATTATTCCACAGTTCGGTTTCGTTTGGGCATACCCAAAAACACTTCCCTGATTTAATATCTCGTGTTGTTGATTCCTGAATGCTTCCACAAGGAGCGTGGCTCCATTTACCACAGAAGTTGCATGTAATCCATTAAGTAGAACTTTTGTGTACGTCAGTCCCATACTGGAGTATGCAGCACCAATTTGGAACCCACATCTGGTCAAGCACGTCTTGAAATTAGAGAAAGTGCAAAGGTTTGCAACAAGGTTAGTTCCAGAGCTAAGGGGAATGTCCTATGAAGACAGGTTAAGGGAAATTGGCCTGACGACACTTTTCTTACCACGAATTAAGTTTATCTAATTCTTCCTGAAGTTCTATGACATCTATGTTTGAATCAATTATATATATATATATATATATATATATATATATATATATATATATATATATATATATATGATCTGCAGGAGGTTACACTGGAATTCGACCACAACACCTCAAAGAGATGGTAAATCCAGTACTCGGAGCATCTGCATCAATTCTCCTCACCGAATTAACAACTTTTTTCAACAACTGCCTGGCTGGGCGAATCCCAGAAGAAATTAAACCTTTCTTTTTGGAGCCTCATTATGCGCTTTGAAGAAGAAGGATGGGGAATCAGACCCATTGCTGTTGGTAACACCCTTCGCCGTCTAGTTGCCAAAGCAGCAGTAAGAAACATTCGCCTAGAAGCTGCCAGTTTACTCCAGCCACACCAACTGGGCTTTGGGGTCTCTCAAGGCAGTGAAGCCGCAGCTCATGCGGCAAGGGCCTACATCAGGGACCTATCAGAAGACAAGGCCGTAGTCAAACTTGACTTTAGAAATGCCTTTAATATGGTGAAGAGAGATGTGGTCTTGCCAGCCGTTCGAGAGCGGTTCCCCAGTCTCTTTCCCTTCATTTCAGCTGGCTACAGCAAACCCTCGACTCTTATGTTTGGGAACATGAAATTCCCTCATCTGAGGGTGTTCAGCAGGGTGATCCACTCGCTCCACTTCTCTTCTGTTTGGCAGTAAGAGAACTAACTTCCAGCCTATGCAGCGAGCTCAACATCTGGTACCTGGATGATGGCACTCTGGCAGGTACTGGGGAGTCCTTGTTAGAGGACCTACAACGGGTGAAGACACAGGGAGAAGCCTTAGGACTCATCCTTAATCCCTCAAAGTGTGAAATTATCACAACAAATCAGGAAATAATCAATGCGGTGCAAACAATCCTCCCAGAAGTCACTACTACCACTCCATCCAACAGTACCCTCCTGGGAGCACCGCTGGGTCACCACGCCATCGACACTGTCCTCAAGGACAAAGTGAATGACCTGAAAGAATGGAGGAGAGAATAAGTGATCTTGATGCCCATGATGCCCTGTATCTCCTCACAAGGTGTCTTACTATGCCAAGACTCACTTACTTCTTGAGGTGCGCACCCTCTTTTGAAAACCCAACACTTGACAGTATGACGCACACCTGAGATCAACCTTCAAGAAGGCACTGAATCTG
>WNWK01034212.1:0-20589 GCA_009830355.1 Cherax destructor | reverse complement strand
CCAGACGCAGGGTGTGATACAGAGCTGTTCAACTGTGGATAAGCTAATTACTGCTGTTATTAGGACCTGGTACACCACGAAAGAACTTGCCAAAATGTGTTCAACATTGGTAGATTCTATGCCAAAATGTGTAGCAATGCTTATAAAAGCAAAGGGTAGTCATATCTCTTATTAAATCAATTACTTGTCATAACATTGCTGTATTTTTAAATAAACCTCTTATATCTGACTGTCCCAATTAATATGCACACTACTGTAGGGTGAGGCTGAGCCAGATCAGTGGTCTTAAATGGTCTGTCCTTATCACTGAAACACCAACGGCTGTCACCTTCATTTGACGTTGCAACAATGTTGATATAGCAGCTGTCATGTATTGTCATTGAGGAGGTAGTGGGGAGGGAGGGGGACGGGAGAGGAAATGGAGAAGAGAGGTAGGGGGGACTCTGAGAGAGAAGACACTTGCTTCACACACATACAAGGACGTTCCCACGCTGTGTGGATGGTAACATACCTTGTCTGGATGTGTTTATACCTTGTGTGGATAGTAACATACCTTGTGTGGATAACATACCTTGTGTGGATAGTAACATACCTTGTGTGGATAATATTAACATACCTTGTGTGGATAGTAACATACCTTGTGTGGATAGTAACATACCTTGTGTGGATAGTAACATACCTTGTGTGGATAGTAACATACACCGTGTGGATATGACTCCGAAATCGTAATGACACTATTGCAAACAAACCATACCACGGGTGGGGTTCGAACCCGCGGTCAGAGTCTCAAACTCCAGACCGTCCGTAAGCCACTGGGCCAGCTAGCTTCAATAAGATTCATCCAACTATGTATATTTCTACACCATAGGAAGGTTAGCATAGGTGTAGAAATATACCTAGTTGGATGAATGTTATCGAAGCTAGCTGGCCAGTGGCTTACCGACGTCTGCAGTTTTGAGACTCTGACCGTTCAACTCCACGAGTATGGTTTCCGTGTGGATAGTAACACACATTGTGTGGATAGTAACATACATTGTGTGGATAGTAAACACATTGTGTGGATAGTAACACATATTGTGTGGATAGTAACATACATTGTGTGGATAGTAACATACATTGTGTGATAGTTATATCCACCGTTTGTTAATTAACCATTTCCTGAAGGACTCTCGCTAAACTGACAACACTAACTATTCTTTGGGACTTTACCTGCGTCTAGAAGAGCACCGTCATCTGCACACTATGCAAATTTACACTTTACAGTAATGGGGATCTCGTTAACATAACACGGAAAGAGTTGAGGACCCAAAATACTCCCTTGGGGAACCCCACATGCTATCGGCAGGGACTCGGAATCTAAATTATTGACCTGGATAATTTATTTTCTGTTGTTCAGACAAAACAAACCAATCAACAGAGCTTATGTTGATAGGTTGCGAGTATTGAAGTACTGGTGTCTTCCGGTTGGGCCCAGTTCTTGCAAAATAAGTTTTGATCGTGAGGGAGGCAATAATACGAGAAATACGTTGGTCTTATTTCTGTACACCTGCTGCCCCTGTTCACCTAGCAGGAAGTAGGTACCTGGGTGTTAGCCACCTTGCACCTGCTGCCCCTGTTCACCTAGCAGGAAGTAGGTACCTGGGTGTTAGCCACCTTGCACCTGCTGTCACTGTTCACCTAGCAGGAAGTAGGTACCTGGGTGTTAGCCACCTTGCACCTGCTGTCACTGTTCACCTAGCAGGAAGTAGGTACCTGGGTGTTAGCCACCTTGCACCTGCTGTCACTGTTTATCTAGCAGGAAGTAGGTGCCTGGGTGTTGGGTGACTGGGTGGGTGGCATCCTGGGGACAAACAGTCCCCCAGGATGCCACCTATCCGAGTTAAAAATCCCAGAAATATCCTAAGTTATCTTAACCATCACTTGTTGAAAAGTAATCTACAACAGTACATCTAAATGGTAGCAATGGTTGGTTGGTTAATGGGGTTTCAAGTCTATCTGCTACACGAGGGTCATCAAGGCTGCATGTATAATAATAATAATCTTTATTTCTACAAGAACATGATACAACTTATACAGACCATAGCTGTCATCAGTGACATACTACTATGTAGAAAGTTACTGGTTATATCAGAGCATTTCCTACAAATTAGGTCAATCTTGTCCCCAGGATGCGACCCACGCCAGTCGACTAACACCCAGGTACCTACTTACTGCTAGGTGAACAGTGACAGCAGGTGTCTTAAGGAAACACATCCTAATATTCCCACCCGTACCGGGATCGACCCCCGGACCTTAATCATAATTACTTTTCACATAGTTAAATTACTTACCTGTTTTAACTTTTAAATGTAAATAATACTTATTATACCTGGAATACCTGTAGAGAGTTCCAGGGGTCAACGTCCCTGCGGCCCGGTCTGTGACCAGGCCTCATGTTGGATCAGAGCCTGATCAACCAGGCTGTTACTACTGGCCGCACGCAGTCCAACGTACGAAACACAGCCTAGCTGGTCAGGTACCGACTTTAGGTGCCTGTCCAGTGCCTGCTTGAAGACAGCCAGGGGTTTGTTGGTAATCCCCCTGATGAATGCTGGGAGGCAGTTGAACAGTCTTGGGCCCCTGACACTTATTGTGTTGTCTCTCAACGTGCTAGTGGCACCCTGCTTTTCATTGGGGATGTTACATCGCCTGCCGAGTCTTTTGCTTTCGTAGGGAGTGACTTTCGTGTGCAAGTTTGGTACTAATCCCTCGAGAATTTTCCATGTGTATATAACAATGTATCTCTCCCGCCTGCGTTCTAGAGAGTACAGGTTTAGGAACTTCAAGCGTTCCCAGTAATTGAGGTGGTTTATCGCAGTTATGCGTGCCGTGAAGGTTCTCTGCACATTTTCTAGGTCAGCAATTTCACCTGCCTTGAAAGGTGCAGTTAGTGTGCAGCAATATTCCAGCCTAGATAGAACAAGCGACCTGAAAAGTGTCAACATGGGCTTGGTGTCCTTTGTTTTGAAGGTTCTCATTATCCATCCTGTTATTTTTCTAGCAGATTCGATTGCTACGGTGTTAGGACCCCAATGGAAATAAGTCACTCTGTCTGACTTTTTTTGGGTTATCCTAGGTTATCTACATATATGCTGCTATGTATGATAATGTATGTAAATGTATTTGTGTATACCTGAATAAACTTACTTACTTACTTATGGTCCTTGAAGGTGAGATCCTCTGACATGATCACTCCCAGGTCTTTGACATTAGTTTTTCGCTCTATTGTGTGGTTGGAATTTGTTTTGTACTCCGATGAGATTCTAATTTCTTCACGTTTTCCATATCTGAGTAATTGAAATTTCTCATCATTGAACTTCATATTGTTTTCTGCAGCCCATTTAAAGATTTGGTTTATGTCTGCTTGGAGTCTTGCAGTGTCTTCAACGGTGGACACTGTCATACAGATTCGGGTGTCATCTGCAAAGGAAGACACGGCTCTGTGGCTTATATCCCTGTCTATGTCCGATATGAGGATGAGGAATAGGATGGGAGCAAGTACTGTGCCTTGTGGAACAGAGCTTTCACCGTAGCCGGCTCAGACTTTACTCTGTTGACTACTACTCTTTGTGTTCTACATGTTAGGAAATTATAGATCCATCTACCAACTTTTCCTGTTATTTCTTTATCACGCATTTTGTGTGCTATTACACCATGGTCACACTTGTCAAAGGCTTTTGCAAAGTCTGTGTATATAACATCTGCATTTTGTTTGTATTCTAGAGCATCCAGAACCTTGTCGTAGTGGTCCAGTAGTTGGGACAGACAGGACTCCAATGGAAATAAGTCACTTTGTCTGACTGAGAAATCTACACATATGCTGCTATGTATGATAATCTACGTAACTGTAGTATTTATGTATACCTGTGCCAGAATAAACTTAATTAATGCAACGCTCTTGCTTCACACACTGAGTGTCTAGGGTTCGATCCCCGGCAAGGGTGGAAACCTTACACCTGTTGTCCCTGTTCACCTAGCAAACAAGTAGGTACCTGGGTGTTAGTGGACTGGTGTGGGTGGCATCCTGGGAGACAAGATTGTAGGGCCCTGTTATCCGGGTGGCCAACCCTCCGGGGTTAAAAATTCCAATAAAATCTTATCTTCCTGAAATAGTGATTAATGTAAATTCTCAGTGTATATACTTAGAAATATTGGTGTATATATTCTGTATTCATTCATTCAGAGACTCACAGGTAAGGACCCACTAGAGGCGAGGGGAAGTGGGGACAGACGAAGAATAGCCGGTGAGAGAAAGAGCTGCAGTCGAAGAGAAAGTCAGGACTAAACCCAACCGTTTGTGGGGTAAACCCCTTGAAAACTTATATTCTGTATAATAATGTTATTTGGTCTATTTTTAAATGCAATCTCTGGTCTAATCTTTTATCATACACCACATAAAAAGGGGCCGGTAGCTGTGAATTACTAACTTATGGTACATTACTGACTTATGGGTACATAAAAATTACAATATATCTTATATGGGGCTACGAGTTACATACAATAACCAGCATGAAACAAGCTGTTGTTGAATTTTGGTGACAAAGTGAGAAAAAAATATTTTAGTTTCCGGTTTATTATTCTCGTTTTCTATTTTACAAAATGAAAGAAAACTACGAAGAATTTTCTAAGGTCAACTTAAATATATTGATGTTTTGCTCCTAATCTATCTGCTACACGTTATTTATATTATAATTACATAACCACTACATTATAGCTCATATAGAAAATTATGGATATATTTAGAAAAAATACAGTTATAAGGGCCAATAAATCGACCTAGTTAGACTTATTTTAGGATTATTATCATTATAAAGTGTAAGTAAGTTTATTCAGGTATATACACAAATACAGATATGTACTACATAGATTATCAGGTCTATCACCATGCCCAGCCCTTCTAGGGCAGGGTAGGTGCCAAGGCTGGAGCTTGCTACCATCTGCGGCTCGTAAGCCTGCCCTTCCTGTCAGCCTCCTTGGGGCGGGGAAGGTGGCAGACCAGAGTGGCCTAGCATCTATCTACCTCCATGCCTCGTGCTGGTGGCGAATGTGGCTAGGCCTGGGGCCAGTTGGTCCCGCCGATGAGGGGTATCCCCTCCCATGGGAGACATAGGTCTCTGATACTCCCACGCCAGGGAGCCGGAGCCGGGTCGCCATCTGGTAAAGACCCGGGCCGGGAGAATTCCCAGTGAATCAACACTTCCTCCTCCACCTAGATTATCATACATATAGGCAGCCCTTCTAGAGCAGGGTAGGTACCAAAGCTGGAGCTTGCTACCATCTGCGGCTCGCAAGCCTGCCCTTCCCGTCAGCCTCCTTGGGGCGGGAAGGTGGCAAACCAGAGAGGCCTAGCGTTTATCTACCTACCTGCCTCGTGCTGGTGGGGAATGTGGCTAGGCCTGGGGCCAGTTGGTCCCGCCGCTGAGGGGTACCCCCTCCCATGGGAGACATAGGTCTCTAATACTCCCAAGACAGGGAGTAGAATTCCCGGTGAATCAACACCTCCTCCTCCTACATATAGGACTATTTTTTTGGTTCACCATGCTCAGCTTTTAGGGCAGGGTAGGTGCCAAAGCTAGAGCTTGTTACCGTCTGCATCTCGCAAGCCTGCCCTTCCCGTCAGGAAGATGGCAGACCAGAGAGGCCTAGCTTCTCTCTATGAGCCCCGTGCTGGTGGGGAATGTGGCTAGGCCTGGGGACAGTTTGTCCCAACGATGAAGGGGTATTTGTACCTCCTCCCATGGGAGACATAGGTCTCTGATACTCCCACGACAGGGAGCCGGAGTCGGGTCGCCATCTGGAATAGACCCGGGCCGGGAGAATTCCCGCGAAGCCACACCTCCTCCTTCTATCATACATAGCAGCATATGTGTGGAGAACCTTGGATAACCCAAACAAGTCAGACAGAATGATTTATTTCCATTGTTTTTTTAATACCTTATTATTATACAATTTAGAAAAAAATACAGTTATAAGGGCCAATAAATCGACCTAGTTAGACTTATACTATTCATTCATCTATCCCTACCTCATCTATGCCATATGTGCTTGGGATCAACAGCAACAACCCACCTAAAACCAATATTAACTCAACAAAAGGCCACAGAAAGAATTATCACGCAATCCAATCCCAGGCAACACCCTCCCCCCCCACTCTTCAAAGACCTAAATTTACTCACTATCCAGAACATCCACACTTACTACTGTGCAACCTACATGTACAGAACCATAAATTTCAATATTAACCCTGAACTAAAACGCTTTCTTGATAGTTGTGACAGGACCCATAGACACAATACCAGACACAAAAATCTCTATGACATTCCACGTGTCCGGCTAAATCTATACAAACGTTCAATGTACATTAAAGGGCCTAAACTCTGGAACTCCCTACCTGAAAACTCCAAAACTGCAGACTCAGCCACCATTTTCAACACGGAGAGAGAGGTTTTTAGTGCCAGTAAGGAAAAAAGCTGGCAGGAAATGACAGAAATTGTACACCAACTGCAATCATTTCTGGAGTGGAATCACAGTCAGTGGCCTCCACTCCATTACAACAGATATTAGAGCCAGGAAAAAAAGACCCCCCCCATACCACCAATACCACCAATCCAACTACATTCATCTTTGCTAATATACAGGGTCTAAAGCCAGCAACAAACAACAAGGTACCTTACATTCGTGGACTGCTTACAGAGTCAAATGCTATGTTTGCGGCTTTCACAGAGACCCACATAAGAGATCACTTGGACAATGAAATATGGATCCCAAGCTACAACCTATACAGGTGTGACAGAGTGAACAGGCAAAAAGGGGGGGTTGGCCTGTATATCACAGAGTCACTTATATGTTCAGAACTACTAAATGCCTCAAATGATGTAGTTGAAGTATTAGCAATAAAGGTCGAGAATGAAAACCTGGTCATCGTGGTTGTCTACAAGCCCCCGGATGCAACGTCCCAACAATTCCAGGAACAGCTTCTGAAAATTGACCACTGTCTGGAAAATCTTCCAGCTCCTGCCCCAACATCTTGCTACTGGGGATTTCAACCTCAGGCACCTAAAATGGAGGAACATTGCAAACAATGTGGTAGCAGAGATAACACCAGGAGGCAGCTCAGATGAAAATTCACACATGCATGAACTTTTAAATCTCTGCACCAAGTTCACCTTAAACCAGCAAATAGTAGAGCCCACAAGATTAGAGAATACGCTGGACCTCATTTTCACTAACAATGATGATCTGATACGAAATGTCATCATATCAAAAACAATATACTCAGATCACAACATAATAGAGGTCCAGACATGCATGCGGGAGCCCCAGATCAACAAAATGTGATCAGCCGTGAGGAGCTTTCTCAAATTCAACTTCAATAACAAAAACATAAGGTGGGACCAAGTAAACCAAGTCCTAAATGATATAAACTGGGAAGATTGCCTAAGCATCACGGATCCCAACCTATGTCTAGAACAAATTAACTCTGTGGTACTTGAGGTTTGCTCAAGGCAAATTCCCTTAAGGAAAAGGAGGAGAAGATGCAAACTAGAAAGAGAGAGGCGCTCCCTATACAGGCGAAGGCACAGAATAACGGAGCGGCTACAGGAGGCCAATATCTCTGAAATACGTAGGGAGACACTAGTCAGGGAAATAGCAAACATCGAATTAAAACTAAAGGAATCTTATAGGAATCAAGAGACACGGGAAGAACTAAGAGCCATAAATGAAATTGAAAGAAACCCTAAGTATTTATTTTCCTATGCAAAATCAAAGTCGAGAACAACAACCAGTATTGGGCCCCACTTAAACCGGATGGGTCCTACACAGATGACAGCAAGGAAATGAGTGAGTTACTTAAATCCCAGTATGACTCAGTCTTTAGCGAGCCACTAACCAGACTGAAAATCGAAAACCTAAATGATTTTTTCATGAGAGTGCCACAGAACTTGACAGATGCATGCCTTTCTGACATTATCACGACGCCAAATGACTTCGAAAAGGCAATAAATGACATGCCCATGCACTCCGCTCCAGGCCCAGACTCATGGAACTCCGTGTTCATCAAGAACTGCAAGAAGCCCCTATCACATGCTTTTAACATCCTATGGAGAGGGAGCATGGACACTGGGATCGTCCCGCAGCTACTAAAAACAACAGACATAGCCCCGCTCCACAAAGGCGGCAGTAAAGCAATAGCAAAGAACTACAGACCAATTGCGCTAACGTCCCATATCATAAAAATCTTTGAAAAGGTTCTAAGAAGCAAGATCGCCACCCATCTTGATACCCATAAATTGCACAACCCAGGACAGCATGGGTTTAGAGCAGGCCGCTCCTGTCTGTCCCAACTACTGGACAACTACAACAGGGTCCTGGATGCTCTAGAAGATAAACAGAATGCAGATGTTATATACACAGATTTTGCAAAAGCCTTTGACAAGTGTGACCATGGTGTAATAGCACACAAAATGCGTGATAAAGGAATAACAGGAAAAGTTGGTAGATGGATCTATAATTTCCTAACACGTAGAACACAAAGAGTAGTAGTCAACAGAGTAAAGTCTGAGGCAGCTACTGTGAAAGCTCTGTTCCACAAGGCACAGTACTTGCTCCCATCCTATTCCTCATCCTCATATCAGACATTGACAGGGATATAAGTCACAGTGCTGTGTCTTCCTTGCAGATGACACCGAATCTGTATGACAGTGTCCACCATTGAAGACACTGCAAGACTCCAAGCAGACATAAACCAAATCTTTAAATGGGCTGCAGAAAACAATATGAAGTTCAATGATGAGAAATTTCAATTACTCAGATACGGAAAACGTGAAGAAATTAAAATCTCATCGGAGTACAAAACTAATTCCAACCACACAATAGAGCGAAAAACTAATGTCAAAGACCTGGAGTGATCATGTCAGAGTATCTCACCTTTAAGGACCATAACAATGTAGCAATTGCATCTGCTCGAAAAATGACAGGATGGATAATGAGAACCTTCAAAACCAGGGATGCTAAGCCCATGTTGACACTTTACAGATCGCTTGTTCTATCTAGGCTGGAATTGCCACACTAACTGCACCTTTCAAGGCGGGTGAAATTGCTGACCTTGAAAATGTGCAGAGAACCTTCACCCACGCATAACTGCGATAACCACCTCAACTACTGGGAACGCTTAAGTTCCTAAACCTGTACTCTCTAGAACGCAGGCGGGAGAGATACATTATATATACACATGGAAAATTCTCGAGGGCTTAGTACCAAACTTGCACACAAAATCACTCCCTACGAAAGCAAAAGACTCGGCAGGCGATGCAACATCCCCCAATGAAGAGCAGGGTGCCACTAGCACGCTGAGGGACAACACAATAAGTGTCAGGGGCCCAAGATTGTTCAACTGCCTCCCAGCATACATCAGGGGATTACCAACAAGCCCCTGGGCTGTCTTCAAGCAGGCACTGGACAGGCACCTCAAGTCGGTACCTGATCAGCCGGGCTGTGGTTCGTACGTTGGACTGCGTGCGGCCAGCAGTAACAGCCTGGTTGATCAGGCTCTGGTCAACAGGAGGCCTGGTCACGGACCGGGCCGTGGGGGCGTTGACCCCTGGAATTCTCTCCAGGTAGACTCCAGGTATCATCAAAAACATCTTATCTCACTAACACACCCCACCATCACTAACACACCCCACCATCACTAACACACCCCACCATCACTAGCACACCCCACCATCACTAACACACCCCACCATCACTAACACACCCCACCATCACTAACACACCCCACCATCACTATCAACACCCCACCATCACCTAAACACACGAAAACCACCGATTCCGCACACACACACAATCCTCCTCATCGAGTCATAGCTCCTGGCGTGTGTATGTACTCACCTATTTGTACTCACCTATTTGTGGTTGCAGGGGTCGATTCATAGCTCCTGGCCCCGCCTCTTCACTGATTGCTACTAGGTCATCTCTCCCTGCTCCATGGAGCTTTATCAAACCTCGTCTTAAAACTATGTATGGTTCCTGCCTCCACTACGTCACTTTCTAGGCTATTCCACTTCCAGCCAACTCTATGACTGAAGAAATACTTCCTAACATCCCTTTGACTCATAGGAGTCTTCAACTTCCAACTGTTGGCCTTGTTTCTGTGTCCCCTCTTTGGAACATCTTGTCTCTGTCCACCTTATCTATTCCTCCAGTATTTTATATGTCGTTATCATGTGTGTATATATGTGTATGTGTGTATATATGTATGAGTGTGGTGTGTATGTGTATATGTGTATATGTGTGCATGTGTGTATTGTGTGTGTGAACCCAACAATTAATATTTGCACCTATAACTCATTACAGGAACCGGTGTAACTAAAATTACTCATTACTTTATAATTTATTTCATGGTTCAAACCATAAAACGTAAGTAGTAAATTACTTACATGATAATTACCTTGTAACTTGTGAGTTCATTACCTTTGACCTTTTCAGCTATCAAAACTTTGGGGCCCAGTCTCTGGACCCATTATTACCTCTGAATCTGTAAATACCTTTGTAACTTGTCATGATTGTGACCAGATCTACCTGAGTTCATTACCTTTGTAACTTGCCCATCTATCAAACTTTGAGGCCCAGTCCCTGGACCCATTATGTACCTTTGTAATCTTTTGACTACCACTCACAGGATGGGTATGGGGTTCATAATAAAGATATTACTCTTAAAACTAACTCATCTACACCAGCACTGACCCAAAGGACAGTAAACATAAAATCCGAATATAGGTATTGTCTAATAAATCTGAAACTAGTCTTAAGTTTGCCTGATTTACTCCAATATTGAGCTTTAATAGAAACTGTGTAACATGCCAAGACAAACCATTATTATTACTAATTTTTACAATCTAAATATTCTGAACTACTTCACTATTGTAAATCTATTTAATCATTTGAAATTTGTATTCATATGTAATTTGTAATATAGATTAAGAACTAGTATTAAGTCTGCCCGAAATGCCTGGCATGCCCAGGCATGCTAACAGCCATCTTTGTAATTATTGTCTTTAAATGTCAGAGATATCTTATTATTATACTATAAAGGATATACGTATACTAGGAATAAGTAAAAAGAGTTATTTACATTTACATGTGTGTTAGCTAAAAATATATAAAATCATTCTCCTCCCTTTCTGTCGCTACATTCATTAGGTAGCTTTTGGCTCTCTTCTTGAACTGGCTCATGCTATGACTGGCTTTGACATGTGCAGGCAGTCTGTTCCATTCCTTTATTGCTGTACAATAAAAGGTGTTTTGAAGCCTGGCCACTGACTGTGGGAACTACAAAGTTGTGCTCTCTCCCCTAGTTCTATGACTGCTTTGGTTCCCAGCCTTGACAAAATTGGCAGCAAGATATTCTGGACACTGTTTGTGAGCAATTTTATAAACGATTTTTTTCAGTTAAATGGTTATAATAATAACCATAAATTTTAAAGGGTGGAGTTGTAAGCCAGTGGAAGGCCTCGGTCAGATGACCAAAAACTCCAGCTGCGGTCATCATGACTAAGACCCACGTCAGAAACACTTGTCCTGTTTCCTGACAAACCTTACCTAACCTAACCACAATGGAAATAAGTCACTTTGACTGACTTTTGGGTCATCTAGTGGTAATTACACATATGTTGAACTATGTATGATTAAAAATTATTCTAGCATGATACAATATTTGTACAAGTGAATGATATTTAGGTGTGCATACAGAAAGCCCCTTAGTATCTAGAATATAATAATTGTACTTATGTGTACCTGTACCTAATTAAACTTACTTACCCTTACCTTAGATGTCCCGTAGCTCCATTGGTAGCGCACTCAGTTCACACACTCAGGTCCGAGGGTCGATCCCCAGTACGGGTGGAAAATATTAGGACGTGTTTCCGTACGACACCTGCTGTCCCTGTTCACCTAGCAGTAAGTAGGTACCTGGGTGTTAGTCACCTTACACCTGATGTCACTGTTCACCTAACTGTAGTAGGTACCTGGGTGCTAGTGGACTGGTGTGGGTGGCATCCTGGGGGACATAATTAACCTAAGTTGTGGAAAATGCTCTACATAACCAGGGACTTTCTATATAGTATGTCATTGATGTCAGCTATGGTCTGTATAAGTTGTATCATGTACTTGTAGAAATAAAGATTATAATATTATATTACATATGAAATGCGTTAAACAATTATTTTACTTTATTTACTGCTTTAATTATAACCGTTTTCTAAAATATTTTCATTAAAAGAAAACTGATGCGCTAGGAATTTGTTAGCGTTAACTAAATATATTCGCATTTGCTTGCTAATTTATATGTAATTAAAATTTGGGGCATATATAAATGCCTATATCATAATTTTAAATGAAATATCAGAAATTATCGGACTTTCCAATATATTAGAACTTTGGTATACATAGACAATTTTCACATATATTAAACTATGTGTGATAATTGTACTTATGTACCTGTACCTTAGTAAACATTTTTATTAATTATTTCTATAACTCCAGAGTGTGAAGAAAGACATTTACACAAAAACGAGACATTTACTGAAGAAGAGGCCTCACTACCCAGGGCCTTTTCAGTAGCAACAACACAATATCATAGCACACATATGATTATGTATGCCCATACCACTGTCACCAGCAGCAGGTGTATGTTCGCTGTCAAGTTTGTCTATGGTGTTCCCTTGTTGTTCCTATGTAGAACTATTTCGTGCCCTGGCCTGGTGGCAAAGTTCTCGCTTCACACGGCGAGGGTCTTGGTTCGATTCCCGGTGAGGGTAGAAACATTGGACGTGTTTCCATACACCAGTTGTTTATGTTCACTCATCGGTAAATGGGTACCTAGTGTTAGTCGACTGGTGTGGGTCGCATCCTGGGACAAAACCAAACCCAATTTCGGAAATGCTCTGCATAACAAGCGGCTTTCTATATAGTAGTATGGGCATTAATGTCAAGTATGGTCTGTATACCTTGTATGTGTACTTGTAGAAATAAAGATATTATTATTATTATTATTACTATTATTATGTAGGACTTGCCCATCAGCAACAAGGAGTCATTACACACTGGCATTGTGGATAAAGAAACGCTTATATCTTCCAGGACATTCATTAAAGAATAACAGTACAGACATAACATCAGGAACTTCTACATCATTCACTGACAAGGGGACTGTAGGGAGCAAAGAAGCTATACTGTATGCAGAGGCCCCAGACTCACGTGGGGCCCGGGGAATGACGATGAACACTGAACAAAAAATTGAAGACAATGAAGGATATGCTAGATGCAGGGACTCTAAGAGACACCTGCAGGGGCCAGGAACAGCTGAGCAGGAGAACAGACCACTGAGCATAGGGGGTTCAGCCAGGGAAGGGTTGAAGGAAGGAACGCTCCAATGGAAGAACTAAAACACCTCAGAGGACGCAAGGGAGACACAGGGGGGGCCGAAAGGGAAGGTCAGTTTTGTTTACGGGGCCCCGGAATGAAGGGAATACCCATAATGAGAGAAAACAGGAGGAGAGCGACATGACCCAGGTGGTTTGCAAGGGAAGAAAACGGCCCCCTCAAAGTCATTTTTAAAGAATCAGCTCGAACCATTCCTGCAGGAGAAAGCACCACTGAGGGAAAACTGGAGACCAGAGATGTACCCGATTGAGACAGAACACAATAGGAAATGATGAACTGAAAGAGGGGTAAAGACGAAAGGAGGAAGAAAATGACAAAGATGAGCAGAAGAACCCAGACCCAGGTGGAAGAACAAACACACCCTCCAGAAACACCCGCAGAAGGACTCCAACCACGACAACCCCAAGGCAACTGAACAATCAAACCAACACCACATATTTTCCTTTGTCCCCACCCCCACACCAAAACCCCCATGGGCCCCCCTTTCCCCCACCCAGACATCACAAACCCCACCCCACTCACCCCCATACCCCCACCAGGGCTCCACTAAAACATTTACAAAAGTTTTAGAAAAAATTGAATTTTGAACGAAATGGAATAAGAAAAAAGAAAATATGAAAAGAATAATGAGAAGTCTCCAGAATAAGCAGCAAAGAAACGAAACTCAGGACAATAACAGACGCAATCTTCCCCATGGGGTATCAGCCGATGAAAGATGGAGGAGCAAGGGGGAGGAGGGGTTGCACCTTTGAAGAAACCAATGGATTTTGAAAAAAGGAAGGCATGGACGAGATTGGTGAAAGAGATTACATAGTAGGTACACTTCAGTCTGGGAACATAAGGTAGCTTGCAGTTGTATAACCCCCACAGAACTGCAGGAGGCCAAGAGAGGAAAGAAGAGAGCAACAGAGGGGGACACACTGTTGAGGTGGCAAAAGAGCTCACCAAGCAGACAAAGTTAAGAAGGGCGACCAACTACAGGGGGATCGATTGGGAAACCCTGGAGCCACATGGGGGCCCAGAAACATGGAACCAAGAATGGATGTGGTACGGGAAAAACCCCTCACGCATCAACATGTTAAGGACACTCGTGTTCCCCCTGACAGTTCAGACATTGAGGACATCACATACGGGGGGCCCCCTTGGGGACCCAGGATCATGGGTTCTTTTTTTTTGAAAAAAAGTAGATTTAAAAATGGAGAGGGTAACAGGAATGGGGGGGAAAACCCCAAAAACAAAAAAGGGGGGGGACAAAAAAGGAGGGGAAAATTTCCCCTGCAGAACGGGGGGAACAGAGAATTGGTAGGAAAGTCAAAACGAAATGATGGAATACAACAACAAAATGCGGGGAGGCAGGGGAAAGGTTTTTTTCCCCCGGGCAACAAAAAAAAGGGAAAAGACAAGAACGGTTTTTGGGGTTTAAGAAGGGGGGGAAAAAAAAACTAAGTGCGCTAGAGAATGGATAAAGTACAGAAGGAAAGGGACCCGGGAAAAAAAATTTTTAAAATGATGACCCAAAAAACAGTATGCACAGAAAAAGGGGGCCCAGCGACAGTAAAAAAAAAATTAGCATTGAAAGTCAAGTCTGCCCGAAAGCTGTACCCCCAAATTTTGGGAGGAAGACAACAGTCAAAGACCAGGTGATCGGCTGAGGAAAAAAGGGGGGAACCTAAAGAAACGATAAAGGGAGGGGGGGAGGGCCCCCGTTTTTTTGGGGAAGTATTTACAGTGGAGACAGGAAGGACTCTAAAAAGGGGGGGGGACATAAAAAAGGGGAATATAAACAAGTGGGGATGACAACACACAACTGAGGGAAAAGGTGAAGAAGTTGCAAAAAACCTTGATACCTAAAAGGCTATGGGACCGGACAACATCTCCCCTGGCTCCTTGGGGGGGAAAGCAGAGACGCTGTTTTTTCACAAACCCCGGATCTTCAACACATCCTGAAACTGATTAACTCCCCGAGGGGGGGAAAAGAAAAAAAAATTTTTTTTCCCCTTTTTTTTAAAAAAAAATAAACGAGGCACTAAACTATAGATCAGTGTCACTGTGTATAGTATGCAAAGTCATGGAGAAGATTATGGGGAGGAGAGTGGTGGGCAAAAAACGGAAAAATTTTTTAAAATAAAAACCCCAGCACGGATTCAGGGAAGGAAATCCTGTGTCACAAACCTCCGGAGTTTTATGACACGGTAAGACACGAGAGAAAGGGTGGGTTGCTGCATTTTCGGGGCTGCAAGAAGGCCTTCGATACAGTTCCTCACAAGAGATTAGGCAGAAGCTAGAGGAAACAGGGGGGGAACAAGAAGGGGACTGCAATGGATCAGGAATACCTGACAGGGGGGCAACAATATCAATGGTACGGGGGGGGGGTATCCAATGGGCGCCCGGGGGGGGGGGGCCCACAGGGGTCAGTCCCCGGGCCAGTGCTATTTTTTTTGGGGGATGTGAATGGGAAAATGAAGGGGTAGGGCTCAAAAACCCCGTTTGCAGATAAGGGGAAATTTTAAAGAGGGGTTTTAAAAAAAAGGGGAGGACCCGGGGGGGGCTACAAAAAGACCTGGAAGGCTGGACACCCGGTCCGAAACTGGCTTCTAATTTTAAACCCCCCCCAAAAGCAAAGTCATGAAGATCGGGGAAGGGGGAAAAAAAACCGTAGACAGAGTACAGGCTAGGTGGCCCAAAAAATTTAAAACCCCACTCAAAGAGAAAGATCTTGGGTGAGTATAACACCGAAAACCCCCCCCCGGAAGCACACATCAACCAGAATCTGCTGCAGCATATGGGCGCCCGGGGGAAAAAGAAACCTTTTATACCTTTTTTTAAAGGGAAAAACCCCAAAACACTGTAAATGTGTACGTCAGGCCCAAAACTAGTTTGGGGAAACCCCCCCCCTGGTCAAGACGTCAAGAAATTAAAAAATGCAAAAGGTTTTTTAAAAAGGTTAGTTCCCGGGGCTAAAGGGGAAAGTCCTTTTAAGAAAGGGGGAAATTCCCTTTACACATTGGGGGAAAGGGGGTTGGGCAGGGTAAAGCTCAAAAAACTGGGGGAAAGATAAGGGGATAGAGACAGGATGTTCCAGAGATGGGGAAAAGAAACAAGGGGCCTTGGAAGTTGAAGACTCAGATGAGTCAAAGGATGTTAGAAGTATTTTTCCCGTCATAGAGTTGTAGGAAATGGAAAGGTTTAGCAAGTGGGTGGTGGAGGCAGGAAAACCCTACATAGCTTTAAGACGGGGATGATAAAGCTCATGGAGCAAAAAAGAGGACCCCGTAGCGGTCAGTGGGGGCGGGGGGCCCCCAGCTAAGTCTCGACCCCCCCCCAAACCCCTTTGGAATAAAATTTTGGGGGACGTTTTTCCCGCAATGGAAAAAAAAATCTTTTTTTTGCAGTACATGTACAAGGTGTACAGACCATAGCTAACATCAGTGACAATACTATATAGAAAGCCGCTTGTTATGCTGGCATTTCCGTAAATTAGGTCTTTTGGTCCCGGGGCCCCACCAATACATTAATACCCAGGTCCCCCTTTTACTGATTACTGAAGGGTTTTTGGAAAACCCGGGATAAGGAAACACGCCCAATTTTTTACCCTCGCAAATTTGAACCCAAAACCCCCCGGTTTTGGGAAGGGGGTTTTTCCCTTGGGGGCCCCGGGTTTTTAAAGTTTCTGCCGTGCGGGGCTGGGGGGGTTTTTTTATCATATGACGAAAGCACCCCTTTTAACAACCTGCCCCTGTGTCCCAGGGACACACCAAACCCCCCGGGGCACACCTGACCTGTCTCTCGGGGAAAAACCTGACCTCCCCCCGGGGCCCACACCTGCCCCGTCTCTCGGGGGCACACCTGACCTTTTTTCAGGACACACCTGACCTGTTTTCGGGGAAAACCGGGACCCGTCTCTCAGGGACACACCTGACCTGCCCCGGGGCACACCTGACCCCCTGCCTCAGTGGGGGGGTTTAAAGGTCCCCCCTCATTTTTTTTTAAATCCATAAAGTCCACAGTTTTTTTAAAAAAATTTTCCTTTTTTCTTTTTTTATTATTATTTTTAAATTTTTCATCACGACTCAACATTCTGAGGATAATTTGGGGCCCCCCAAAGGGTCAAAGGTGGAAAAAGGGGTATGTCCTGCAATTTTTCCAAATTTTTTACTAGGGAAAGGATAACTGTACATATTGTGCCTTTTCCAATAAAACCAAATATAAAAAATTAAGAACGGAAGAACACGGAAAACCCGTTTTTTGTCAAAAATAATGAAATTATTCACATTTGGGGTGGTTTTCGGGTTTCCAGTTTTTATAAAAATTCTTTCCCCTCCCCCCAACTTTTGGGTTTAAAAAAAAACTTTGAGTGAGATTTTTTTCCCCCCATGAGACCCTTTAAAAGGGGGAAAAAAAAAAAACAAAAGTTTCTACTTTTTAGCAACCCCCCCACCCTGGGGCGAATCAAAAGATTTGAGGAAAAAAGGTTTGGGGGGACTCCCCCCAACATTACAGAGGAAATGGGGGAAAAAGGGGGACTCCCCCAACATTACAGAAGACATAATGGATCCAGGTTTAAAATTTAAAACAACAGAGGTACAAAACCCCCAGTACTGTCCCCCCAACAACAGAGGTACATAAGGGGGTCCAGGGATAATAACATTACTGGGGGACAAATGGGGGGGGGATTGACCTCAACAACAAAATTTGGCGGGGTTTAATCAACATTCCAAGGCATTTTTGGGCCCAAACCCCCCAACATTACGGGGGGAATAATTACCTTTTTTTCCCCGGAGAGATTTTCCCGGGGGAACCCCCCCCGGGGTTCGGACCAGGCCCCATGGTGGATCAACCGGACAACCGGGGCACTGGCGGGGGCCCACCAGTCCCCCGGACCCACCCCCCCTTTGGATGGGGGGGGCCCCCTTAAACCCCCATTTTTCCCCTTTTAAAAGTGCGGGTGGCCCCCCCACGGGGGGTGCCCCCGTCTGCAGAGTCTTTTTTTTTTAGGGAGTGCCCCGGGGAAAGGGTTTGGGGCGGGCCCCAAACTCGAGGTACATAATGAGTCCGGGGGCTGTCCTCAACACAAAAGGGGGACATAATGAGTCCAGGGATTTGAGCCACAAAGTTGTGATAGCTGAAGAAGTTTCTAAGGTAATAAACTATGTATGACATGTTTATATCTGGTCACAATCGTACTATTTTTTGGGGGACGATTTAAACTCCTGGCCCCGCCAGTTATTTATGCAAAATGAATTAGGGTTAAAAAAATTTTTTGTTTTTTTTCCGGGGGCAAAGTCGGGGATTTTTTCCCGAATGGTCTGAAAAACCCTTTTGGAAAAAAAATTTTTTACATATTTTGAACATTTCGGGGAGAGTCTCGAATTAATTTTTTTTTGCCCCCAGAATTTAAAGACCCGGGGGGCGCAACCCCGTACATAATGACGCAGGGGGGACCCCGTTTAAAGACGAAAAGGGGGAACCAAACCAAAACGCAAAGTGACGCACCCCCTTTTTACGCCCGTCGCACCCCGTACATAAAGACGCAGGGGTGACGAAACAGACAATTTTCCCGGGGGGACAATCCCGCCCTGACCGGGTTTCGCATAAAAAACGGGGGGTGACGAAAACCCCCAAATGCCGGGGGGGACGCAACCAGTACAAAAACGGGGGTTTTACGCAACCCCGCAAAAACAGGTGTGACGCACCCCGACAAAAACCCGGGGGAAAAAACCCCTCCGGGGAAAGTTTACATTTCGTTTAGTCTACATGTGGTAAGGGGGGGTTTAACCCCCCGCTTAACCCCGCCGGTCCCGGGGCGGTGGGGCACCACTTTTCCCCCCGCAGGAATGATGATAGATGGACGCTGGTGCCAATCGAAGACTTATTAAACTGATGCCACACACACAGAGGGGGCCACGGAATCTTGGGGGGCATTCAAAAACCAGAAAAAAATGAGGAGAATCCGAGAAAAACTGACACTTCCTTAGTGACTGCCAAAGGAAATTAACTCAGTGCTTCACTGTTAGTCCTAACATGCACAGAAAGACAAGGAGAAGATCAATTTAAAAAGCGGGCAAATTTTTTAGACCCCCTTTTTCCCCCCAGGAGGGGCCCCCACCGGGGCCCCCGGTACCCAAAAAGTAGGTCCGGGGTTTGCCCCTTTTACGTGCTGTCACTGTTCACCCGCAGAAGAAGGTTCCCCGGTTTTTTGTCATTCCCCCGCACTGTTTCCCCAGCACTAAGTGGGGCCCCTTTTTTTTAAAAACCCCAAAAAGGGGGGGCCCCCTCCTGAACAAACTAAAGGGCCCCCCCGAAATTTAGACAGACAGCCCTTTTTAAAAACCCCTAGATTTTTTTTGGATTATCCTAGCTGGCAAACCCCCCCGGGGGAAAAAACCCAGCAAAATCTCGTGTTTAAAAAGGAACATTTAAGCCCCGAAAAGGGAAAAATTTTAAAAAAGCCATAAAAAAATAACATAAACATAATTTAAAATGATCAACCCAATTTCAAATCGGGGTTTCCCCTTTTTTTAAGCCCCTTTTTGTAATGTGATCCTTTATTGACTACCCCCCCACAGTGACCCTTTAAAGTCAAACAGATTCCTGGATAAAGAGTCAAAAAATTACAAATGGAATTTAGGGGGAAAATGTTGGGGGGGGGTTTTGTCCCGATGGACCCCCCTGGGACGGGCCCCAAAAAAGATATAGGGAACCATGATGAAAATCCCGGGGGGTTTTTCCCTGTTTTAAGCCGTTGTTCTGGTTTTTAAATTTTTGGATCCCAGATGATTGATGACTGTAAGTTCCTGTGGGGGGGGAGTCTTACTACCTGGTGATGATCTTGTGTCTCTGTGCTGGATTAAATGACGGTGGGAGTTGAGGGGTAGAACACAGGGGGTTCCTTAAATCGTCTGATCTGTTTGCGTACTGGTGTTCTGCCTGCGTAGTGGTGTTTGTCTGCGCCCGGTGTTTGCCCTGGGTGGTGTTCTGCCCGTCCTTTGGGGTTCCCCCCCTGCGAGTGGGGTTTTGCCTGCGAGTGGTGTTCCCGGGGCCGGGGAGTGGTGTTCTGGGGATGTGGTGTTCTGCCCGCGTAGTGGTGTTCTGCCCGGGGTGTGGTGT
>WNWK01034211.1:0-20589 GCA_009830355.1 Cherax destructor | reverse complement strand
ATTATTTAAAAGTGTGAAAATCTAAGTATTTTAGCTAAAAAATGAGTTTTGCCAGAAAAGCACTCAAACCCTCTAAAACGTCCGAAATATGCAATAAAATCGATTTTAGCATTTTTCTGATTTTTTTAAATTGTTTCATGTATTTTTCGAAAATAATATGAAATATTCTATAAAATATTATTTTTATAGTTTTTTAATGGGATTTTTAAAAATATGTAAATAATTAATAAATATTAAAAATGCTATAAAACTTGATTTTTGCTTTTTTTGACGTTTAAGGCATTTTAAGGATTTTCTGAAAAACTATTTTTAGATAAAATATACCTATGAGTAAGCTTCTAAAAGAAAATCAAAAATTTTGCTTACTTTTCCCATAAATTTCAATTGCAGTAGAAATTCTATTTAAAAGTGTGAAAATCTAAGTATTTTAGCTAAAAAATGAGTTTTGCCAGAAAAGCATCAAACCGCTCTAAAACGTCAAATATGCAATAAAATCGATTTTAACATTTCTGAGTTTTTTAAATTGTTTCATGTATTTTTCGAAAATAATAAAATATTCTATAAAAATATTGATTTTTATAGATTTTTAATGGGATTTTTAAAAATATGTAAATAATTAATAAATATTAAAAAAATGCTATAAAACTTGATTTTATTGCATTTTTGACGTTTAAAGGGCATTTTAAAGGGATTTTCTGAAAAATTTTTTTTTAGATAAAATATACCTATGAGTAAGCTTCTAAAAGAAAATCATAAAATTTTGCTTACTTTTCCCATAAATTTCAATTGCAGTAGAAATTCTATTTAAAAGTGTGAAAATTAAGTATTTTAGCTAAAAAATGAGTTTTGCCGAAAACATACCGCTCTAAAACGTCGAAATATGCAATAAAATACGATTTTAGCACATTTTCTGAGCTTTTAATGTTTCATGTATTTTTCGAAAATAATATGACATATTCTATAAAATATTGATTTTTATAGATTTTTAATGGGATTTTTAAAAATATGTAAATAATTAATAATATTCAAAATGCTATAAAACTTGATTTTATTGCATTTTTGAATAAGGCATTTTCAAGGTTTTCTGAAAAATTATTTTTAGATAAAACTATACCTATGAGTAAGCTTCTCAAAGAAAATCATAAAATTTTGCTTACTTTTCCCATAAATTTCAATTGCAGTAGAAATTCTATTTAAAAGTGTGAAAATACGTAAAATGAGTTTTGCCAGAAAGCACTCAAACCGCTCTAAAACATCGAAATATGCAATAAAATACGATTTTAGCATATTTTCTGAGCTTTTAATGTTTCATGTATTTTCGAAAATAATATGAAATATTCTATAAAAATATTGATTTTTATAGATTTTTAATGGGATTTTTTAAAAATATGTAAATAATTAATAAATATTCAAAATGCTATAAACTTGATTTTATTGCATTTTTTACAGTTTAAGGCATTTTCAAGGATTTTCTGAAAAACTATTTTTAGATAAAATATACCTATGAGTAAGCTTCTCAAAAGAAAATCATAAAATTTTGCTTAACTTTCCCATAAATTTTAATTGCAGTAGAAATTCTATTTAAAGTGTGAAAATGTAAGTATTTTTAGCTAAAAATGAGTTTTGTTAGAAAAGCATCAAACCGCTCTAAAACGTCGAAATATGCCATAAAATGCGATTTGCACATTTTCTGAGCTTTTATTGTTTCATGTATTTTTCGAAATAATATGAAATATTCTATAAAAATATTGATTTTTATAGATTTTAATGGGATTTTTTAAAAATATGTAAATAATTAATAAATATTAAAATATGCTATAAAACTTTATTTTATTGCATTTTGACGATTTAAGCATTTTCAAGGATTTTCTGAAAAACTATTTTTAGATAAAATATACCTATGAGTAAGCTTCTCAAAGAAAATCATAAAATAAAAAAAAAAAAAAAAAAAAAAAAAAAAAAGCATCAAATTAAAGCATTTTAAAATGTTTTAGCACATTTTCTGACTTTAATGTTTCATGTTTTTTTCGAAAATAATATGAAATATCTATAAAAATATTGATTTTTATAGTTTTTTAAATTTGGATTTTTAAAAATTTTAAAAAATAATTATTCAAAATCTTTAAAACGTTTTATTGCATTTTTGAGATTAAGGCATTTTCAGGATTTTCTAAACTATTTTTAGATAAAATATACATAAGTAAGCTTCCTAAAGAAAATCATAAATTTTGCTTACTTTTCCATAAATTTCAATTGCAGTAGAAATTCTATTTAAAAGTGTGAAAATCTAAGTATTTTAGCTAAAAAATGGTTTTGCCAGAAAGCACTCAAACCGCTCTAAAACGTCGAAATATGCAATAAATTACGATTTTAGCACATTTTTCTGAGCTTTTTAATGTTTCATGTATTTTTCGAAAATAATATGAAATATTCTATAAAAATATTGATTTTATAGATTTTTAATGGGATTTTTAAAAATATGAAATAATTATAAATATTCAAAATGCTATAAAACTTGATTTATTGCATTTTTGACGATTAAGGCATTTTCAAGGATTTTGAAAACTATTTTTAGATAAAATATACCTATGGTAAGCTTCTAAAGAAAATCATAAAATTTTGCTTACTTTTCCCATAAATTTCAATTGCAGTAGAAATTCTATTTAAAAGTGTGAAAATCTAAGTATTTTAGCTAAAAATGAGTTTTGCAGAAAAGCATCAAACCCTCTAAAACGTCGAAATATGCAATAAAATACGATTTTAGCACATTTTTCTGAGCTTTTAATGTTTCATGTATTTTTCGAAAATAATATGAAATATTCTATAAAAATATTATTTTATAGATTTTTAATGGGATTTTTAAAAATATGTAAATAATTAATAAATATTAAAATGCTATAAAACTTGATTTTATTGCATTTTGACGATTTAAGGCATTTTCAAGGATTTTCTGAAAATATTTTTAGATAAAATATACCTATGAGTAAGCTTCTAAAAAAATCATAAAATTTTGCTTACTTTTCCATAAATTTCAATTGCAGTAGAAATTCTATTTAAAAGTGTGAAAATTAAGTATTTTAGCTAAAATGAGTTTTGTCAGAAAAGCATCAAACCGCTCTAAAACGTCGAAATATGCATAAAATCGATTTTAGCACATTTTTCTAAGCTTTTTAATGTTTCATGTATTTTTCGAAAATAATATAGAAATATTCTATAAAAATATTGATTTTTATAGATTTTTAATGGGATTTTTAAAAATATGTAAATAATTAATAAATATTAAAATGCTATAAAACTTGATTTTATTGCATTTTGACGATTTAAGGCATTTTCAAGATTTTCAAAAATTTTTTTAGAAAAATATCTAGATAATTCTAAGAAATCATAAAATTTTCTTTTTCCATAAATTCAATTGCAGTAGAATTCTATTTAAGTGTGAAAATTAAGTATTTTAGCTAAAATGAGTTTGCAGAAAAGCTCAAACCGCTCTAAAACGTCGAAATATGCATAAAATCATTTTGCCATTTCTAGCTTTTTAATTTTCATGTATTTTCGAAAATAATATGAAATATTCTATAAAAATATTATTTATAGATTTTAATGGATTTTTAAAATATGTAAATAATTAATAAATATTCAAAATGCTATAAAACTTGATTTTATTGCATTTTTGACGATTTAAGGCATTTTCAAGGATTTTCTGAAAAACTATTTTTAGATAAAATATACCTATAAGTAAGCTTCTAAAAAAAATCATAAAATTTTGCTTACTTTTCCCATAAATTTCAATTGCAGTAGAAATTCTATTTAAAAGTGTGAAAATCTAAGTATTTTAGCTAAAAAGAGTTTTGCCAGAAAACACTCAAACTGCTTAAAACGTCGAAATATGCAATAAAATACGATTTTAGCACATTTTCTGAGCTTTTTAATGTTTCATGTATTTTCGAAAATAATATGAAATATTCTATAAAATATTGATTTTTATAGATTTTAATGGGATTTTTAAAAATATGTAAATAATTAATAAATATTCAAAAATGCTATAAAACTTATTTTATTGCATTTTTTGACGATTTAAGGCATTTTCAAGGATTTTCTGAAAAATATTTTTAGATAAAATATACCTATAAGTAAGCTTCTAAAAGAAAATCATAAAATTTTGCTTACTTTTCCCATAAATTTCAATTGCAGTAGAAATTTATTTAAAAGTGTGAAAATCTAAGTATTTTAGCTGAAAAATGAGTTTTCAGAAAAGCATCAAACCGTCTAAAACGTCGAAATATGCAAAAATCGATTTGCACATTTTTCTAGCTTTTTAATGTTTCATGTATTTTTCGAAAATAATATGAAATATTCTATAAAAATATTGATTTTTATAGATTTTTAATGGGATTTTTTAAAAATATGTAAATAATTAATAAATATTCAAAAATGCTATAAAACTTGATTTTATTGCATTTTTTACGATTTAAGGCATTTTCAAGGATTTTCTGAAAAACTATTTTTTAGATAAAATATACCTATTAAAATCATAAAATTTTGCTTACTTTTCCCATAAATTTCAATTGCAGTAGAAATTCTATTTAAAAGTGTGAAAATCTAAGTATTTTAGCTGAAAAATGAGTTTTGCCAGAAAAGCACTCAAACCGCTCTAAAACGTCGAAATATGCATAAATCGATTTTAGCACATTTTTCTGAGCTTTTAATGTTTCATGTATTTTTATGATTATTGCATTTACATTTAAGCATTTCAGATTTTCTAAAAATATTTTAGATAAAATATCTATGTAAGCTTCCTAAAGAAAATCTAAATTTTGCTTACTTTTCCATAAATTTCAATTGCATAGAAATTCTATTTAAAAGTGTGAAATTAAGTATTTTAGCAAAATGAGTTTAGAACTAAACCGCTCTAAAACGTCGAAATTCAATAAAATCGATTTTACATTTCTAGTTTTTAATGTTTCATGTATTTTCGAAAATAATATGAAATATTCTATAAAAATATTGATTTTCATAGATTTTTAATGGGATTTTTAAAAATATGTAAATAATTAATAAATATTAAAAAATGCTATAAAACTTGATTTTATTGCATTTTGACGATTAAAAGCATTTTCAAGGATTTTCTGAAAACTATTTTTTAGATAAAATATACCTATGAGTAAGCTTCTAAAGAAAATCATAAAATTTTGCTTACTTTTCCATAAATTTCAATTGCAGTAGAAATTCTATTTAAAAGTGTGAAAATGTAAGTATTTTAGCTAAAAATGAGTTTTGTCAGAAAGCTCAAACCGCTCTAAAACGTCGAAATATGCCATAAATCGATTTTAGCACATTTTCTAAGCTTTTAATGTTTCATGTATTTTCGAAATAATATGAAATATTCTATAAAATATTGATTTTTATAGATTTTTAATGGGATTTTTAAAAATATGTAAATAATTAATAAATATTAAAAAATGCTATAAAACTTGATTTTATTGCATTTTTGACGTTTTAAAGCATTTTCAAGGATTTTCTGAAAAACTATTTTTAGATAAAATATACCTATGAGTAAGCTTCTCAAAAGAAAATCATAAAATTTTGCTTACTTTTCCCATAAATTTCAATTGCAGTAGAAATTCTATTTAAAGTGTGAAAATCTAAGTATTTTAGCTAAAAATGAGTTTTCCAGAAAAGCACTCAAACGCTCTAAAACGTCGAAATATCAATAAAATACGATTTTTAGCACATTTTTCTGAGCTTTTAATGTTTCATGTATTTTCGAAAATAATATGAAATATTCTATAAAAATATTGATTTTAAGTTTTTTAATGGGATTTTTAAAAATATGTAAATAATTAATAAATATTCAAAAATGCTATAAAACTTGATTTTATTGCATTTTTGATTAAAGCATTTTCAAGGATTTTCTGAAAAACTATTTTTAGATAAAATATACCTATGAGTAAAGCTTCTCAAAGAAAATCATAAAATTTTGCTTACTTTTCCATAAATTTCAATTGCAGTAGAAATTCTATTTAAAGTGTGAAAATGTAAGTATTTTAGCTAAAAATGAGTTTTGCAGAAAAGCATCAAACCGCTCTAAAACGTCGAAATATGCCATAAAATCGATTTTAGCACATTTTTCTGAGCTTTTTAATGTTTCATATATTTTCGAAAATAATATGAAATATTCTATAAAAATATTGATTTTTATAGATTTTTAATAGGATTTTTAAAAATATGTAAATAATTAATAAATATTCAAAAATGCTATAAAACGATTTTATTGCATTTTTGACGATTTAAGGCATTTTCAAGGTTTTGTGAAAAATTTTTTAGATAAAATATACCTATGAGTAAGCTTCTAAAGAAAATCATAAAATTTTGCTTACTTTTCCATAAATTTCAATTGCAGTAGAAATTCTATTTAAAAGTGTGAAAATCTAAGTATTTAGCTAAAAATGAGTTTGCCAGAAAAACACTCAAACCTCTAAAACGTCGAAATATGCAATAAAATACGATTTTAGCACTTTTTTCTAGCTTTTAATGTTTCATGTATTTTCGAAAAAATATGAAATATTCTATAAAAATATTGATTTTATAGATTTTTAATGGGATTTTTAAAAATATGTAAATAATTAATAAATATTAAAATGCTATAAAACTTGATTTTATTGCA
This sequence comes from Cherax destructor, assembly GCA_009830355.1. Lineage (NCBI taxonomy): Eukaryota > Metazoa > Arthropoda > Malacostraca > Decapoda > Parastacidae > Cherax > Cherax destructor. The sequence continues at coordinate 13,925 of WNWK01034211.1, read as the reverse complement.
TTTTTGACGATTTAAGGCATTTTCAAAGGATTTTCTGAAAAACTATTTTTAGATAAAATATACCTATGAGTAAGCTTCTAAAAGAAAATCATAAAATTTTGCTTACTTTTCCCATAAATTTCAATTGCAGTAGAAATTCTATTTAAAAGTATGAAAATGTAAGTATTTTAGCTAAAAATAAGTTTTGTCTGAAAAGCATCAAACCCTCTAAAACGTCGAAAATATGCCAAAAAATGCTTTTTTAGCACTTTTTCTAGCTTTTTAATGTTTCATGTATTTTTCGAAAAAAATATGAAATATTCTATAAAAATATTGATTTTTATAGTTTTTTAATGGGATTTTTAAAAATATGTAAATAATTAATAAATATTAAAAAATGCTATAAAACTTGATTTTATTGCATTTTTACGATTTAAGGCATTTTCAAGGATTTTCTGAAAAACTTTTTTTTAGATAAAATATACCTATGAGAAAACTTCTAAAAGAAAATCATAAAATTTTGCTTATTTTTCCCATAAATTTCAATTCAGTAGAAATTTATTTAAAGTGTGAAAATGTAAGTATTTTAGCTAAAATGATTTTTGTCAAAAAAAGCATCAAACTCTAAAAGTCGAAATATGCCATAAATCGATTTTAGCACTTTTTTCTAGCTTTTTAATTTTTCCCATTTTTTTTCGAAAATAATATGAAATATTCTATAAAAATATTGATTTTTATAGATTTTAATAGGGATTTTTTAAAAATATGTAAATAATTAATAAATATTAAAATGCTATAAGGATTTTATTGCATTTTGACGATTTAAGGCATTTTCAAGGATTTTCTGAAAAACTATTTTTAGATAAAATACCTATGAGTAAGCTTCTCAAAGAAAATCATAAATTTGCTTACTTTTCCGATAAATTTCAATTGCAGTAGAAATTCTATTTAAAAGGTGAAAATCTAAGTATTGTAGCTAAAAACGAGTTTTGCCAGAAAAGCACTCAAACCGCTCAAACGTCGAAATATGCAATAAAATACGATTTGCACATTTCTGAGTTTTTTAAATTGTTTCATGTATTTTTCGAAAATAATATGAAATATTCTATAAAAATATTGATTTTTATAGATTTTAAATGGGATTTTTTAAAAATATGTAAATAATTAATAAATATTCAAAATTGCTATAAAACTTGATTTTATTGCATTTTTTGACGATTTAAAGCATTTTCAAGGATTTTCTGAAAAAACTATTTTTTTTATATAAAATATACCTATGAGTAAGCTTCTCAAAAGAAAATCATAAAATTTTGCTTACTTTTCCCATAAATTTCAATTGCAATAGAAATTCTATTTAAAAGTGTGAAAATCTAAGTATTTTAGCTAAAAAACGAGTTCTGCCAGAAAAGCACTCAAACCGCTCTAAAACGTCGAAATATGCAATAAAATACAATTTTACACATTTTTCTGAGCTTTTATTGTTTCATGTATTTTCGAAAATAATATGAAATATTCTAAAAAAAATATTGATTTTTATAGATTTTTATTCGGATTTTTTAAAAATATGTAAATAATTTATAAATATTCAAAAATGCTATAAAACGTTATTTTATTGCATTTTTTGACGATTTAAGGCATTTTCAAGGATTTTCTGAAAAAATATTTTTTAGATAAAATATACCTATGAGTAAGCTTCTCAAAAGAAAATCATAAAATTTTGCTTACTTTTCCCATAAATTTCAATTGCAGTAGAAATTATATTTAAAAGTGTGAAAATTTAAGTATTTTAGCTGAAAAATGAGTTTTTCTAGAAAAGCACTCAAACCGCTCTAAAACGTCGAAATATGCAATAAAATACGATTTTAGCAAATTTTTCTGAGCTTTTTAATGTTTCATGTATATTTCGAAAATAATATGAAATATTCTATAAAAATATTGATTTTTATAGATTTTTAATGGTATTTTTAAAAAAATATGTAAATAATTAATACATATTCAAAAATGCTATAAAACTTGATTTTATTGCATTTTTTGACGATTTAAGGCATTTTCAAGGATTTTCTGAAAAAATATTTTTTTAGATAAAATATACCTATAAGTAAGCTTCCTAAAAGAAAATCATAAAATTTTGCTTACTTTTCCCATAAATTTCAATTGCAGTAGAAATTCTATTTAAAAGTGTGAAAATCTAAGTATTTTAGCTGAAAAATGAGTTTTGCCAGAAAAGCACTCAAACCGCTCTAAAACGTCGAAATATGCAATAAAATACGATTTTAGCACATTTTTCAAGCTTTTAATGTTTCATGTATTTTTCGAAAATAATATGACATATTCTATAAAAATATTGATTTTTATAGATTTTTAATGGGATTTTTTAAAAATATGTAAATAATTAATATATATTCAAAAATGCTATAAAACTTGATTTTATTGCATTTTTTTACGATGTAAGGCATTTTCAAGGATTTTCTGAAAAATTATTTTTTTAGATAAAACTATACCTATGAGTAAGCTCCTCAAAAGAAAATCATAAAATTTTGCTTACTTTTCCCATAAATTTCAATTGCAGTAGAAATTCTATTTAAAAGTGTGAAAAACGAGTTTTGCCAGAAAAGCACTCAAACCGCTCTAAAACATCGAAATATGCAATAAAATACGATTTTAGCATATTTTCTGAGCTTTTTATTGTTTCATGTATTTTTCGAAAATGATATGAAATATTCTATAAAAATATTGATTTTTATAGATTTTTAATGGGATTTTTTAAAAATATGTAAATAATTAATAAATATTCAAAAATGCTATAAAACTTGATTTTATTGCATTTTTTTACGATTTAAGGCATTTTCAAGGATTTTCTGAAAAACTATTTTTTTAGATAAAATATACCTATGAGTAAGCTTCTCAAAAGAAAATCATAAAATTTTGCTTACTTTTCCCATAAATTTTAATTGCAGTAGAAATTCTATTTAAAAGTGTGAAAATCTAAGTATTTTAGCTAAAAAATGAGTTTTGCCAGAGAAGCACTCAAACCGCTCTAAAACGTCGAAATATGCAATAAAATACGATTTTAGCACATTTTTCTGAGCTTTTTATTGTTTCATGTATTTTTCGAAAATAATATGAAATATTCTATAAAAATATTGATTTTTATAGATTTTTATTGGGATTTTTTAAAAATATGTAAATAATTAATAAATATTCAAAATTGCTATAAAACTTGATTTTATTGCATTTTTTGACGATTTAAGGCATTTTCAAGGATTTTGTGAAAACTATTTTTTAGATAAAATATACATATGAGTAAGCTTCCTAAAAGAAAATCATAAAATTTTGCTTACTTTTCCCATAAATTTCAATTGCAGTAGAAATTCTATTTAAAAGTGTGAAAATGTAAGTATTTTAGCTAAAAAATGAGTTTTGTCAGAAAAGCATCAAACCGCTCTAAAACGTCGAAATATGCCATAAAATGCGATTTTAGCACATTTTTCTAAGCTTTTTAATGTTTCATGTATTTTTCGAAAATAATATGAAATATTCTATATAAACATTTATTTTTATAGATTTTTAATGGGATTTTTTAAAAATATGTAAATAATTAATAAATATTCAAAAATGCTATAAAACTTGATTTTATTGCATTTTTTGACGATATAAGGCATTTTCAAGGATTTTGTGAAAAAAATATTTTTTAGATAAAATATACATATGAGTAAGCTTCCTAAAAGAAAATCATAAAATTTTGCTTACTTTTCCCATAAATTTCAATTGCAGTAGAAATTATATTTAAAAGTGTGAAAATCTAAGTATTTTAGCTGAAAAATGAGTTTTGCCAGAAAATCCCTCAAACCGCTCTAAAACGCCGAAATATGCAATAAAATACGATTTTAGCACATTTTTCTGAGCTTTTTAATGTTTCATGTATTTTTCGAAAATAATATGAAATATTCTAAAAAAACATTTATTTTTATAGATTTTTAATGGGATTTTTTAAAAATATGTTAATAAATATAAATAATAAAAATGCTATAAAACTTGATTTTATTGCATTTTTGACGATTTAAGGCATTTTCAAGGATTTTTGAACAAATATTTTTTTAGATAAAATATACCTATAAGCAAGCTTCTCAAACAGAAAATCATAAAATTTTGCTTACTTTTCCATAAATTTCAATTGCAGTAGAAATTCTATTTAAAAGTGTGAAAATCTAAGTATTTTAGCTAAAAATGAGTTTTGCCAGAAAAGCATCAAAACCCAGACTCTAAAACGTTTCGAAATATGGGGCGAGCCGTTGTCAAGAGATTTGGAAAGGAAGATTGAAAATTTTTGGAAAAAAATGTTTTGTTACCAAAAAATAGCATCATTCTGGCAACATTTTGGTGTAATCAGCTTGTTTATATCCTATTTCCTAATATGTTTTTTCCTTAAATGTATTTTTTTGTTCTTGCTGTCATTAATAATACATGTTGCCAATTAGTGTTTTTTTTTAGTTTTATCTCTGCAAAATTAAATTTTTTATGATTATTTCATTAAAACTCTACATAGCAACATTCTGATGCCTCCATTCAAGTGGAGGGACTCATGGCACCTCAGTGGCCTCTGGGGTCTCAACAAGTGCTATGCATGCAACTCCTGAGATTTAGCGTGCCATATCCATAGAGTTTCACAGAAAAATATATATAATAACTCAGAAATAAGTTATTGACATTGTTTGTAATGTTTTGCGAAAAGTATTAATAGGATTGTCATGATTTTTCACACGTTATTGAGTAATGATGGCTCTACAACCACCCATGAAGGATTTCCGATATCTTTTACAGCTTTGTTTTTATTGATTTTTTTCCCACAAAATAATGGCAAAAACAAAATCACTAACTTCAACATTTTTATAATGGAATATACTGACATTTTTGCTAAAAAGGATTGGGTCAACAATTATATAACTTTATCTTTCATCTGATGTTAACTAGAGCATTGTACATCTTCCCAATTTTGTAGAAATTTACTGGTTTTGTGACCCCTAAAATTTGGCACATTTTATTTTTTTCTATCTAACCTAAAGGCAAAAAATTATAACAAAGACAGTGTATAGGTTTTTAAAAGCTGTATAAATCACTGTAAAAATCTCATTGAAATCAGACCAAAATAAAAGAAAAAAACGTGAATTCATTCGCCCCTCCCTTAAGTTTCATGTATTTTTCGAAAATAATATGAAATATTCTATAAAAATATTGATTTATAGATTTAAGGGATTTTTAAAAATATGTAAATAATTAATAAATATTCAAAAATGCTATAAAACTTGATTTTATTGCATTTTTGACGATTAGGGCATTTTCAAGAGATTTTCTGAAAACTATTTTTTAGATAAAATATACCTATAAGTAAGCTTCTAAAAGAAAATCATAAAATTTTGCTTACTTTTCCCATAAATTTCAATTGCAGTAGAAATTTTATTTAAAAGTGTGAAAATCTAAGTATTTTAGCTAAAAATGAGTTTTGTCAGAAAAGCACTCAAACCGCTCTAAAACGTCGAAATATGCAATAAAATACGATTTTAGCACATTTTTCTGAGCTTTTTAATGTTTCATGTATATTTCGAAAATAATATGAAATATTCTATAAAATATTGATTTTTATAGATTTTTAATGGGATTTTTTAAAAATATGTAAATAATTAATAAATATTCAAAAATGCTATAAAACTTGATTTTATTGCATTTTTGACGATTTAAGGCATTTTCAAGGATTTTGTGAAAAACTATTTTTTTAGATAAAATATACCTATGAGTAAGCTTCTAAAAGAAAATCATAAAATTTTGCTTACTTTTCCCATAAATTTCAATTGCAAGAAATTCTATTTAAAAGTGTGAAAATCTAAGTATTTTAGCTAAAAAATGAGTTTTGCCAGAAAAGCATCAAACCGCTCTAAAACGTCGAAATATGCCATAAAAATTTTCGAAAATAATATGAAATATTCTATAAAAATATTGATTTTTATAGATTTTTAATGGGATTTTTTAAAAATATGTAAATAATTAATAAATATTCAAAATGCTATAAACTTGATTTTATTGCATTTTTGACGATTTAAGGCATTTTCAAGGATTTTCTGAAAACTATTTTTAGATAAAATATACCTATGAGTAAGCTTCTCAAAAGAAAATCATAAAATTTTGCTTACTTTTCCCATAAATTTCAATTGCAGTAGAAATTCTATTTAAAAGTGTGAAAATCTAAGTATTTTAGCTAAAAATGAGTTTTGCCAGAAAAGCACTCAAACGTTAAACGTCGAATAGCATAAAATACATTTAGCACATTTTCTGAGCTTTTTAATGTTTCATGTATTTTTCGAAAATAATATGAAATATTCTATAAAAATATTGATTTTTATAGATTTTTAATGGGATTTTTTAAAAATATGTAAATAATTAATAAATATTCAAAAATGCTATAAAACTTGATTTTATTGCATTTTTGACGATTTAAGGCATTTTCAAGGATTTTGAAAAATATTTTTTAGATAAAATATACCTATAGTAAGCTTCTAAAAGAAAATCATAAAATTTTGCTTACTTTTCATATAAATTTCAATTGCAGTAGAAATTCTATTTAAAAGTGTGAAAATCTAAGTATTTTAGCTAAAAATGAGTTTTGCCAGAAAAGCACTCAAACCGCTCTAAAACGTCGAAATATGCAATAAAATACGATTTTAGCACATTTTTCTGAGCTTTTAATGTTTCATGTATTTTTCGAAAATAATATGAAACATTCTATAAAAATATTGATTTTTATAGATTTTTAATGGGATTTTTTAAAAATATGTAAATAATTAATAAATATTCAAAAATGCTATAAAACTTGATTTTATTGCATTTTTTTACGATTTAAGGCATTTTCAAGGATTTTGTGAAAAATAAATTTTTTAGATAAAATATACCAATAAGTAAGCTTCCTAAAAGAAAGTCATAAAATTTTGCTTACTTTTACCATAAATTTCAATTGCAATAGAAATTCGATTTAAAAGGGGAAAATCTAAGTATTTTAGCTAAAAATGAGTTTTGCCAGAAAACACTCAAACCGCTCTAAAACGTCGAAATATGCAATAAAATACGATTTTACCACATTTTTCTGAGCTTTTTAATGTTTCATGTATTTTCGAAAATAATGTGAAATATTCTATAAAAATATTGATTTTTATAGATTTTTAATGGGATTTTTAAAAATATGTAAATAATTAATACATATTCAAAATGCTATAAAACTTGATTTTATTGCATTTTTGACGATTTAAGGCATTTTCAAGGATTTTGTGAAAACTTTTTTTTAGATAAAATATACATATGAGTAGCTTCCTAAAGAAAATCATTACATTTTGCTTACTTTTCCCATAAATTTCAATTGCAGTAGAAATTATATTTAAAAGTGTGAAAATCTAAGTATTTTAGCTGAAAAATGAGTTTTGCCAGAAAAGCACTCAAACCGCTCTAAAACGTCGAAATATGCAATAAAATACGATTTTAGCACATTTTTCTGAGCTTTCTAATGTTTCATGTATTTTTCGAAAATAATATGAAATATTCAATAAAAATATTGATTTTAATATATTTTTATTATGATTTTTTAAAAATATGTAAATAATTAATATATATTAAAAAATGCTATAAAACTTGATTTATTGCATTTTTGACGATTAGAGCATTTTCAAGGATTTCTGAAAAACTATTTTTAGATAAAATATACCTATGAGTAAGCTTCTCAAAGAAAATCATAAAATTTTGCTTACTTTTCCCAAAAAAAAAAAAAAAAAAAAAAAAAAAAAAAAAAAAAAAAAAAAAAAAAAAAAAAAAAAAAAAAAAAAAAAAAAAAAAAAAAAAAAAAAAAAAAAAAAAAAAAAAAAAAAAAAAAAAAAAAAAAAAAAAAAAAAAAAAAAAAAAAAAAAAAAAAAAAAAAAAAAAAAAAAAAAAAAAAAAAAAAAAAAAAAAAAAAAAAAAAAAAAAAAAAAAAAAAAAAAAAAAAAAAAAAAAAAAAAAAAAAAAAAAAAAAAAAAAAAAAAAAAAAAAAAAATATTCTATAAAAATATTGATTTTTATAGATTTTAATGGGATTTTTAAAAATATGTAAATAATTAATAAATATTCAAAAATGCTATAAAACTTGATTTTATTGCATTTTTGACGATTTAAGGCATTTCAAGGATTTTCTGAAAACTATTTTTAGATAAAATATACCTATGAGTAAGCTTCTCAAAGAAAATCATAAAATTTTGCTTACTTTTCCCATAAATTTCAATTGCATAGAAATTCTATTTAAAAGTGTGAAAATCTAAGTATTTTAGCTAAAAATGAGTTTTGCAGAAAAGCCCTCAAACCGCTCTAAACGTCGAAATATGCAATAATATACATTTTAGCACATTTTCTAGCTTTTAATGTTTCATGTATTTTCGAAAATAATATGAAATATTCTATAAAAATATTGATTTTTATAGATTTTAATAGATTTTTAAAATATGTAAATAATTAATAAATATTCAAAATGCTATAAACTTGATTTTATTGCATTTTTGACGATTTAAGGCATTTTCAAGATTTTGAAAAACTATTTTTAGATAAAATATACCTATGAGTAAGCTTCTAAAGAAAATCATAAAATTTTGCTTACTTTTCCATAAATTTCAATTGCATAGAAATTCTATTTAAAGTGTGAAAATCTAAGTATTTTAGCTAAAAATGAGTTTTGCAGAAAGCACTCTAAAACGTCGAAATATGCAATAAAATACGATTTTAGCACATTTTCTGAGTTTTTTAATGTTTCATGTATTTTCGAAAATATATGAAATATTCTATAAAAATATTGATTTTATAGATTTTTAATGGGATTTTTAAAAATATGTAAATAATTAATAAATATTCAAAAATGCTATAAAACTTGATTTTATTGCATTTTTTGACGATTAAAGGCATTTTCAAGGATTTTCTGAAAAACTATTTTTTTAGATAAAATATACCTATGAGTAAGCTTCTCAAAGAAAATCATAAAATTTTGCTTACTTTCCCATAAATTTCAATCGTAATTTATTTAAGTTGAATCTAAGTATTTAGCTAAAAGGTTAATCAAAAGAAACATAATAGCATTTCTAGCTTTAATGTTTCATTATTTTTATAATATGAATATTTAATATTATTTATGTTTTATATTTAAAAATATGTAAATAATTAATAAATATTAAAATGCTATAACATTTTTCATTTGACATTAAGGCATTTCAAGATTTTCTGAAAATTTTTAATAAAATATACCTATAGTAAGCTTCCTAAAGAAATCATAAAATTTCTTACTTTTCCCATAATTTCAATTGCAGTAGAAATTCTATTTAAAAGTGTGAAAATCTAAGTATTTTAGCTAAAAATGAGTTTGCCAGAAACACTCAAACGCTCTAAAACGTCGAAATATGCAATAAAATACATTTCCATTTCTGAGCTTTTTATTGTTTCATGTATTTTCGAAAATATAAATATTCTATAAATATTATAGATTTTTAATGGGATTTTAAAATATGTAATAATTAATAAATATTCAAAAATGCTATAAAACTGATTTTATTGCATTTTTGACATTTAGCATTTTCAAGGATTTTTGAAAATATTTTTAATAAAATATACTATGATAAGCTTCTAAAGAAAATCATAAAATTTTGCTTACTTTTCCCATAATTTCAATTAGTAGTCTGAGCTTTAATGTTTCATGTATTTTTCGAAAATAATATGAAATATTCTATAAAAATATTGATTTTTATAGATTTTTAATGGGATTTTTAAAAATATGTAAATAATTAATAAATATTCAAAATGCTATAAAACTTGATTTTATTGCATTTTTGACGATTTAAGGCATTTTCAAGGATTTTCTGAAAAACTATTTTTAGATAAAATATACCTATAGTAAGCTTCTAAAAGAAAATCATAAAATTTTGCTTACTTTTCCCATAAATTTCAATTGCAGTAGAAATTCTATTTAAAGTGTGAAAATCTAAGTATTTTAGCTAAAAATGAGTTTTGCCAGAAAAGCATCAAACCGCTCTAAAACGTCGAAATATGCATAAAATACGATTTTAGCACATTTTCTGAGCTTTTTAATGTTTCATGTATTTTCGAAAATAATATGAAATATTCTATAAAATATTGATTTTATAGATTTTTAATGGGATTTTTAAAAATATGTAAATAATTAATAAATATTCAAAAATGCTATAAAACTTGATTTTATTGCATTTTTGACGATTTAGGCATTTTCAAGGATTTTCTGAAAACTATTTTTTAGATAAAATATACCTATGAGTAAGCTTCAAAAGAAAATCATAAAATTTTGCTTACTTTTCCCATAAATTCATGCAGTAGAAATTTGATTTAGTAAAAGTTGCGAACATAACGTCAACGTAATATGCAAAAAAGATTACAATTTTGACTTTAATGTTTCATTTTTAAAATAATTAAAATTTATTTATTTAATGATTTAAATAAATAATATATATTAAATCTAAACATTTTGATTTTACTTAGATTCAATTTAAATTTTAGATAAATACCTAGTTCAAGAAATCAAATTGTTATTTCATAAATTAACAAATCATTTAACTAAATTTATAAAGTTGCGAAACACTCAAAACGTCGAAATATGCAAAAATACCACTTTTAGCTTTAATGTCTGTATTAATAATTAAATATTCTATAAATATGATTATGATTTAATATTTAAATAAATATTATATTAAATATAAAACTTATTTATTGCTTTACGATTGATTTTCAGTTTAAATTTAGTAAATATATAGTAAGCTTCTAAGAAATCATAATTTGTTACTTTCCATAAATTCATTGCGGAAATTATTAAGTGTGAAAATCTAAATTTTAGCTAAAAATGAGTTTTGCCAGAAGCATCAACCGCTCTAAAACGTCGAAATATGCAATAAAATCGATTTTAGCAATTTTTCTGAGCTTTTAATGTTTCATGTATTTTCAAAATAATATGAAATATTCTATAAAAATATTGATTTTATAGATTTTTAATGGGATTTTTAAAATTTAAATAATTATAAATATTAAAATTATAAAATTATTTATTGCATTTGACGATTTAAGCATTTTAGATTTTTAAAATATTTTTAGTAAAATATTTAGTAATTCCAAAGAAAATCATAAAATTTTCTTACTTTATAAATTTCAATTCAGTAAATTTTTTAAAATGTGAAAATCTAAATTTTAGTAAAATAGTTTTAGAAAAGCATAAACGTCTAAAACGTCAAATGCATAAAATCGATTAGCACATTTCGATTTTTAATTTTCTGATTTTCAAAATAATTAATTTCAAAAAATATTGATTTTATAATTTATGGGATTTTTTAAATTTAAATAATTATAAATATTAAAAATTATAAATTATTTTATTGATTTTAGATTTGCATTTAAGGATTTTAAATTTTTAATAAAATATACTAGATAATTCCAAAGAAAATCATAAAATTTTTTATTTTCCCAAAATTTCAATTGCATAGAAATTCTATTTAAAGTGTGAAAATTAAGTATTTTAGCTAAAAGAGTTTTTCAGAAAACATCAAACCGCTCTAAAACGTCGAAATTCCCAATAAAATCGATTTAGCACATTTTCTGAGCTTTTTAATGTTTCATGTATTTTCGAAAATATATGAAATATTCTATAAAAATATTGTTTTTATAGATTTTAATGGGATTTTAAAAAATTTTAAATAATTAATAAATATTCAAAAATGCTATAAAACTTGATTTTATTGCATTTTTGATTTAAGGCATTTTAAAGTTTTTGAAAAATTTTTTTTAGATAAATATACCTATGAAGTAACCTCAAAAGAAAATCATAAATTTTGCTTACTTTTCCCATAAATTTCAATTGCAGTAGAAATTCTATTTAAAAGTGTGAAAATCTAAGTTTTTTAGCTAAAAAGAGTTTTGCCAGAAAAGCACTCAAACCGCTCTAAAACGTCGAAATATGCAATAAATACAATTTTACACATTTTTCTGAGCTTTTTATTAATTGATTTTTAATTTTTTAGGGTTTTTTAAAAATATGAAAAATTTTTAATATTCAAAAAGCAAAATTTGATTTTTTGCTTTTAAAATTTTGGGGGTTTTTTAAGGTTTTTAAAAACTTTTTTTAGATAAAAAAAACCCTTTAAAAAAGGGTTAAAAAAAAAATAAAAATTTTGTTTTTTTCCCATAAATTTCAATTTAGAAATTTATTTAAAAGTGTGTTAAAAGATTTTAGAAAAAAATAGTTTGGAAAAGAAAAACCCAAAACCAAAAAGCAATTTTTTAAGTTTTTAATGTTTCATGTATTTTCGAAAAAATTGAAATATTTATAAAAATATTGTTTTTATTTAATTTTAAAAATATGTAAAAAAAATAAAAAAAATGCTATAAAACTTAATTTTTTGCTTTTTTGACGATTTAAGGATTTCAAATTTTTAAAAAATTTTTTAGATAAAATATACCATAAAAAGCTTCAAAAGAAAATAAAAATTTTTCTTTTTTTCCCATAAATTTCAATTCGTAGAAATTTATTTAAAAGGTGAAAATCAAAGTTTTTTAGCAAAAAAAATGATTTTTTCAGAAAGCATCAAACCCCAAACCAAATTTTCAACCCTTTTTTAATGTTTCATGTATTTTTGAAAATAAAAAAAAAATATTCTTTAAAATATTGTTTTTTATATTTTTTATTATTTTAAAAAAATATGAAAATAATTTAAATATTCAAAAATTATAAAACTTATTTTTTGCTTTTTTTAATTTAAAAGGTTTTTCGGGGTTTTTAAAAAAATATTTTTAATAAAATAACCTATGAAGCTTTTAAAAGAAAATATAAAATTTTGCTTACTTTTCCCAAAAATTTTAAATTGCGGGAAAAATTCTTTTAAAAAAGTGTAAAAATTTAAAGTATTTTAGCTAAAAATGAGTTTTGGAAAAGTCAAACGTCTAAAACGTCGAAATATCAATAAATACGTTTTAGACTTTTTTATTTTAATTTTTCTTATTTTAAAAAAATATTATAAAATTTTTATAAAAATATTGATTTTTATAGATTTTTTGGGTTTTTTTAAAAATGTAAATAATTAATAAATATAAAAGCAAAAACTTTTTTTTGCGAGATTTAAGGCATTTTCAAGTTTTGAAAAACTTTTTTAAAAAAAATACCTATGATAAGCTTCTAAAAAGAAAATCATAAAATTTTGCTTACTTTTCCCAAAAATTTCAATTCGTAGAAATTCTTTTTAAAAAAGTGTAAAATCAAAGATTTTAGCTAAAAAATATTTTTGTCAAAAAAGCATCAAACCGCAAAACCAAATTTAAAAAAAGGCCTTTTTTTTTTTTTGTTTCATGTTTTTTTCGAAAATATTATAAAATTCTAAAAAAATATTGATTTTTATAGTTTTTTAAGGGGATTTTTTAAAAATATGTAAATAATTAATAAATTAAAAAATGCTAAAAAACTTTTTTTATTGCTTTTTTTTGATTTAAGGATTTTCAAGGATTTTTAAAAAATTTTTTTTTAGAAAAAAAATTCCATAAAAGCTTCTAAAAAAAAAATAAAAAATTTCTTATTTTTCCCCATAAATTTCAATTGCAGTAGAAATTTTTTAAAAGGGAAAATTAAGTTTTTTAGCAAAAAAATGAGTTTTGCCAGAAAAGATAAACCCCCTTAAAACGTCGAAATATCCCATAAACTTTTTAGCACATTTTCTAGTTTTTAATGTTTCATGTATTTTGAAAATATATGAAATATTCTAAAAATATTGTTTTTTATTTTTTTTGGGGTTTTAAAAAATGTAAATTTATAAATATTCAAAATGTAAAAAACTTATTTTATTTTTTTTTAGTTAAAAACTTTTAAAAGGTTTTTCTTTTTTTTTTTAAAA